>VDFB02344444.1:0-11082 GCA_007258455.2 Sequoia sempervirens | reverse complement strand
TTTGATAAACATATTAACAATAATTTAAAATAGTATTTTTTAAATTAGATAAAAGGGGAAAACTAGGTCCCTTCCCTTACAAAGCTTGAAACAACCAATAGTTCATAATCAAAATACCAAGAGACTAATAACACTACTAGATTGGAAATAGATAATTATAACTAACAACATAAGAAACACAATGATAATAATAATAATAATAATAATAATAATAAGCCACCAACTAGCTACCTAGAGATCCAACCAATTCATTAAGGTTTGAAATAGCCTCCCCCTCTTTGGATATAATGTGAAACTTGACCTTTAGTGAATCAAAATCATCACATGCATCAACCCTTTTAGATTTCCCCTTCATTAAACTTCACCTCTCTTAATAGGTTGATTCATTTTGGTAGGGGTTTCATTTTTAGTTTTTGATCTTTGGTATCCTTTTCTTGGGGTTTATCCTCTTTTATAATTAATGTCCTTTTTCTTGACTAGTTGAACATTTCCCCCTTGGTCCTAATTTCCACAATCTAGGTCATAATAGTAGTAGGGATCTTTTTTGGTTTTTTGGCACTAGTAGTATTGCTTGAAGATCTTAGGCTTATGTTATCCATGCTTTGTTCTTCTTGGAAATAACTATAATTAGACTTAGAATTAACACTATCCTTATCCTTAGAGTTTTCATTTTTTAGATTCCTTAGGTTCATTAGGTTGTCCTCTTCCCCACTAGAAACCACTACATTAATCTCATCTAACTTGGAGTTTTCCTTCATCAAAGTCTAGTTGATCTCTTATTCTTTTTTGGGTTGGACTGACCACTTCCTCCCTTTCACACCAATCTCATCTTTGTTCATGGTCTTAGATAAAAATGTTTTATCCTCAACCGTGGAGGATTGGGGATCACAAAACTTCTTGACTAGAAGAGATGGGTAAAAAATTTAGTGATTTTCTTGGTTTTGGAAGTAGGGATTTTGAACACTTGCAAAGGATAGTTAGCCATATTAGGAAATTTGTTATGTTAATAAAAATATAAGTAGAAAATGATCACCTAACATAGGATAATGGTGGTAACTTGCCTAACTCCAAGGGCTTGGGAGGTCCTCTCTCTTATAGTTGTTTTATAATTTCACAAGCCTATTATCTCCCACATGGATGAAATTGATGCAATATTTGTATCTAATACTCTTCAAGTGTTTAATTTTCTTTCCCTTTGTGGAGAGGCCAATGGTTACACTAAAGAGATGTTCAACCACCTTGAAATAGATTCCTCTAATATTGACCTTTTTATTCATTATGTGATTGAGAAAATTTACAAAGAGGGGGAGTTCAAAGCCTCTCATGGATTCAAAATATGAGTCAACACCAACTCCTATTAACATGTTGTTTAAGCCTCCACTTAGGGACTTCTATAATTTTGTCTCACTTCATGTCATTGAGACACATGTCTTCACTTGTGAGACATCTCTTGCATGCACACTTGTCACTCACTAAAACACTTGTCATGTGAGTTAACAAGTGTTTCATCATTGAAGGGTTAGTCATTCATTATGTTCGACTTTCCTACCTTCACCACCTTGCCTATATATGCAAGGTTACATTGTGCATTCAAATCACCTATTGTATCAATCTCTTGATAATATCATTAGCCTTATTTGTGTGCATGTATTTTGTGGAAGTTTCTAGTCTTTTTCTTTATGATCTTGGAAATCATAACATGGTATGAGAGCCATGCAAGAAAAACCCTTACCAAAATCTTGCATCTATCCTAGTATAGAGTTCCATGCAATTTTATCTGCATGTAATCTTAATCTTTGTTATGTTGTGATCTCAAATTTTATTGGATTAATGTGATTCACATGCACCTATATAGAAATACAAATATTTCACATGCACATGAATGTTTGTAAATAATGTTAAATAATAAATTTATAGATATTTTAAGTGCATCTACATATTTTAAACATAACATACAAATTCACTTGTATCCTATTTTCCTACAAATCTAGTTCACACCTTAAATCCTACAATTACAAAAAATTGACTTTCAATCAAATAAATTCCAAAATAAGTAAGGAAGTATCATGCTTACTCCCAGCTACATATAGGATATTAATAAGGAAGAAAATTCCTTATCATTTAGATACCTCTCTAAAAGGAATCACTGACTTATCTACCATTCCTCATAATAAATTCATGAGGGTTAATCATGCTCTTTGTATGTGGATATTAAGACTTTTGGAGGGAGATATGACTAATAGATTATTAGATGCTACTAAATTTGAGATTAGTAAGCATAGGAAATAGTTTATCCTATTCCCAAAATTATCCTACAATAGCATGTAAGGATTCATTGGTGCTCCATATAAGATTCCTAGGCATCCCAATGATAAGATTATCTTGGTACAAGTATTTAGATAATTAGTGGGCATTCATGTGCATTTATAGTCCAAGCATAGATTTGGAGTTCAATTCCCCATTGTTCTTAGTAGATCATTACCTAGTAGATTATGTATATTAACGTACACACCTATTCTTTATAAATAGTGAATAGAGAGACAAGTGAGAAGAACGGAAAACACATCACACATCTAGTCTAACAAATATTATATCAAACTTCACATATATAAATTTTCTATTATATTTCTTGTAGATGTACCTCTATTAGAGATATGTAGCAAGAGCACCACTAGGATGTATTAGAAACATATTGTTTTTTTTTTTAGTTATACTTATACTTGGTAGTGTGCATTTAGTTCATGCAAAAATTAACATCTATAATTCAATAAACAATTTTTGGGACTCATTTGGTAATACATGGAATTTTATTTTTTCCTCTAATGCTAGAAAATTGAAATCGTAGAGCTTACCTATATATACATGTAAGATAACAATATCATTATCATGGAGTGAATAGAAAAATTGATATATTTGTTCATACGATTTTTAAACATAGAGGATTGCTAACTATATTAATTTTATTCAGAATGGGTAGAAAGTGTAAATGGAAATCACTCATTGAACTACATGTGCAAGACATTCCCAACCAAGGAAATCATTTCTCAAGTGAGGACCTTGAATGGACACCTATTGGAGATGATGACAATATGGACTTATATGCTGCAATCCCTCTTGAGATACTCCCTCAATTTATCAAAGGAGAAAGTTTACTAGATGGTACAAAGACATCATTTGTATGTAAATATCATAAAGAGAGCAACACATCAAAACCTACTGACCACACTGCCATGACATACTCCAGGTTTGCCTGGATTAAATATAATTAATAAGTATGTCATTTTTATATTTAACTTTTTTATATGAATTAATATATATGTTTTGTTTTGTGAATAAATAGATATTGGTGTGCTTTTGGCCTAGACGATCAAAGAAATAAATCTGAAAACATGGAAAGAACACAAAAGTTTATTCAAAAAAGGGGTTGTCAAACTCACTTTTATGTTAGGGTCATGTATGGTAGACCACATGTTGCATTAATTATGTATAATGATTGGAGCCATTGTGATGCCAATGGTGAATTTTTTCATGGAAAGGATGACCCTTCTGGTGATTCAAGGAGCAGTTTTGCACCAAGGTTATCAAATGAATGCAAATCATATATTGAGTCTTTATTACTAATGGGTGTGGGGATCAACACAATATGTGAACAACACTACTTAGACCATGGTTTGACTAAGTTGATGAATAAGAGGGATGCATGTCTATTAAGGAAGGATGTGTTGAATGCATGGAAAAGTGTACGCTCCATTCGATCCCAAAAGAATGAAGATGATGCAATAAGTGTCAATTTGTGGCATGCAGAGGAGAACAATAACTTCTTCTACTATAAAAGACCAAACACCATGGAAAATGTTCCATTTATCATAGGCATCCAAACACCATGGATGCGAGAAATGATGGTCAAACATTCACACAACTCAATTATTGCAATGGACTCAACATTTTCAACAAACAAATATGGTGTAAGTAAAGTAACGTTTGCTATAAATTTTTGGATTTTATTTTATCAATGATTTAGTTATTTAAAAATATTAATTTATCAATGTTTAATTCATGTGCAATATCAATTATATACCTTGCTTGTTTTCGATGAACAAGAGGCTGGTGTACCAATTGCATGGGCCATATCCTCTAGAAATAAAGTTGAGGATCTAAATGAATGGCTAATAGAAGTTTATAAACGAGGGAAAGAATTTCGAGAAGATTGGAATGTCAATGCATTCATGACAGATGATGCTACTGTGGAGATTGAAGCTATCAGGTTTTTATTAGCCTTAGTTTTTATATTTAAACTTCAATCAACTCTTTATAAATGATTAATATTTAGTTTATAGAAATATATATTTCATAATTTATAGCTTAAAATAGTTTGAATATAACATTTTATTTTTTCATAATTTACTTATCAAAATTTATAATGTAACTTGTAGATTATCATTTCAATGCTGAGTACTTTTATGTATTTGGCATGTACGCAGAGCATGGCTGAAAAATGTGTATAGGTAAGTCAATATTTAATTAAAATATGTGAAAAATTATGTGTTTGCACCCCATAGATTGATATTATCTTTTACAATCTAGGTATGCCAGCAATAAGGATGTTGGTACAAATATGTTTGATAGATTGGGTGAGATAATGCATGCAATGAGTGATAATGTAGACATCACTACTCACCTGATAAAAAAATTCATGGAGGAATTCAAAGAAGAGAAGAAATTTATTGATTACTTCCAAAAAACTTGGTGTCATAATGAGGGTCATATTGGTAAGTTTGCAAGATTATTCATTTTGGTTTGTATGCATTTACATCATTAAAGTTATTTTTGTATGTTTACTAAGACATTTTTATTGTTTTTTGTATAGAAATGTGGGAATTTTTTTTTTGAAACTTCTCTCATGCTAATCAAGAGACTAATGCTTCCATAGAGTCATACCACTTCCACATCAAGAGCCATTATCTAAGTGATCGTGCTAAGAAATGTACAAGGAGAATGGATTGGCTTATCCATACACTTCTTCATAGGGTAGAGCCATTTTATAAAAATAAAAGACATTTGCAGTCATCTAGATTTTTAACTAACTTTAAAAAAGAAAGATATTATAGTATTGCATTAGAGAGGTCCCAAAAAATATCCAACACAGGTTGTTATCCATATGATCTCCTCCCTAACACATATAGGATAAGAAGTCAATTTGTTCCAACAAAATGGTATCTTGTTAGGAAGTTTGGACCAAATTTACATGTATGTGATTGTCAGTGGGCAAAAAGGGGAAACACATGAAAACATGTGTTGAAGATTTTAGATCTCCTAAAGAGAAACATAACAAATGAGCAGGATCAAGTTTCTGGTAAGAGTTATTTAACATTTAAGTATTATATTTATATTTTAAATGACATAATTTTTTCTAATAGAAACTAACTAAAATATATTTTTTGAATTACAAATGGTGTTGCTCCATTGGTTGATAATGATGATGATGTCAGAGGAAGTTTCAGTCATGAGAACAATGCCACTGGTAATGTTGATATGATATTTATAATAAAATATTAATTGATTTTTATAGTTCTTAAAATTTAATTAATGTTTTATTTGTAACAAATTATTGTATTCCACAAGAAGATCAAGATGTGATTGGGGTTGCCATTTGCAAAGACCAAAGAATTGGTAAATTTTAATATCACCATTTTTAATGAAATATGAAAAACCTTTTTTATATTTTACGAACATAATCTTTATTATTTTTATTACAGATGGTTGTAAATCATATGATGCTTCCAATGATAACTTCCAAAATGCTATTGATTATTTGAATTCACTACTCCAAGATTTACCAACTAGAGTAGATGAAAAACCTATCTTTAGTCAATGTGTTGAAAGATTTAGAAAAGATCTTCAAGCATCTCTTACGTCTTCCAAACTTACACCGATCCCTGGCTCAAAGGATATGCCTATGAGACGAATATCACCATGGTTTAGTCCAAGCAAAATGGGAAAATGTCAGTTTATTCGTCAAAGAGGCAATGCCATCCATCAAGACTTGAATGAAAGAGTTGAAGAGCATGAAAAATTTCAATTCCCCTCCATAGGTGGTAGGAAGCAAAAGAAGAAAAAGGTCTCCAATCGTTCAGGCATAAAAATACAAGAAGAAAGGGTTATCATCAGAAAACAACATAGTGAGTACATTTATTCAAAATTATTTTAGTATTTTACATAGCAATAATTATTGTTTTTACATCACATATTAAAAATATGTCATTGTAGGTTTGGAAGATCAAGACAATAATAGAAGATGTCAATTGCCCTTTTCTATTGATCTGAACCACACAACAACTGATGAAATGCAAATTATTGATGGTAATTTTCTAACTATTAAATGTATTCATTCATTAAATGAGATATTTTTGAATTCCTATTTCTCACCAATTTTCTATAATAAATCAAATAAATAGTAGATACAATTCATGAAAATCAACCATCACTTCTTAATGTTATACCTAGTCAGACATTTCAAAAAACTATTCTAAGTAATTTAGAATTTTAATAGTGTTTTGATTAAGTATATGTTGTATTGTTAGACTTAATGTTGTATCTATGTTGATTTTTTAAATTCACATGTCATTGCAGGTTTAGATAATCAACAAAACACAACAATTGATGAAATGCAAATTATTGGTGGTAATTTTCTAACTATTAAATGTATTCATTCATTAAATGAGATGTTTTTGAATTCCTATTTCTAACCAATTTTCTATAATAAATCAAATAAATAGCAGATACAATTCATGAAAATCAACCATCACTTCTTAATGTTATACCTAGTCAGACATTTTAAAAAACTATTCCAGGTAATTTAGAATTTTAATAGTGTTTTGATTAAGTATATATTGTATTGTTAGACTTGCTGTATCTATGTTGATTTTTTAAATTCACATGTCATTGCAGGTTTAGATGATCAACAAAACACAACAATTGATGAAATGCAAATTATTGGTGGTAATTTTCTAACTATTAAATGTATTCATTCATTAAATGAGATATTTTTGAATTCCTATTTCTAACCAATTTTCTATAATTAATCAAATAAATAGTAGATACAATTCATGAAAATCAACCATCAATGCTTAATGTTATACCTGGTCAAACATTTCAAAAAACTATTTCAGGTAATTTCAAATTTTAATAGTATTTTGATTAAGTGTATATTGTATTATTAGACTTAATGTTGTATCTATGTTGATTTATTAAATACACATGTCATTGCAGCTTTAGATGATCAACAAAACACTGGGCAACATAGGTTACCATTTTCTATTGATCTTAACGAAACACCAACAACAATAGATGCAATGTAAGTTAGATATGGTAAAAAAATTATTAAATGATTTTCTAACAATTTTTTATGTTTAATTTTAAATCAATTTAATAACTAAACTATGTAATTTACAGGTTTTGATGACATTGCAATGGAGGATCATGTTCAACACTATTATAGATAATCAATATAGTTTACTATACTTTCAACTTATATTGTATATTTACAGATTTTTCTCATTAACTTAATTTTAAGAAATATATTGATATATGTTAATGAAAAATGGTATGATCATGTGTAAATTTATGGTCGATCCCTTAGAATTAATCAATTTATCAGTTCATGCATTCACCTAATTTTCTTATTTATCACACTTGTTCATACACCTACTTCTATATAGCTACATCAGCCACCTAGATTTAATAATTTAGGTTTGAGAAGAGTATAAAGTAATTGATGTGATCTTGTGTAAATTTAGGTTAGATGCTACATGTGTTTCTTGTAATATTTAGGTCTGAGAATATTTTGTGTTTCTTGTTACACCACTTATCAATTTATAATTCAATAAATTATTTATTATAATATGTAGGGAAAGTAATTTTAGTTGACAATGGACAATGGTCACTTACAATAAAGAGATTATGAGGAATAACAAAAAGGATAAAGAATAAGAATAAATACCTTTGATAAAAAGGATGATAATAGATATTATTATATAAATCAAACATATAAAAGTCACAACATAACATTTATAGACCATTGTCTAAGTAACAATACAAAACCTATTTAAAAATACTTTGATAGCACAATGAAGCATCAACACTAATAATAATCATAGAACCAAAAAAATTTAAATGAAGGACAAGGCATAAGTGTCAAAGGCATTGCACCTCAAAACATAGAAAGTAACTACTCAATTGACAAGTTTGAACCTAATGACCAAGAGGCCCACATGTAAATCTTAAGTAGGCAAACACAAGGTATTATAAAATAACTGTACCATTTATTTTTTTATCATTCATTGAGATCAAACACTTAAATTAAAGCTATTAAGAGTTAGTATGATAAGAAAATACAAATTGCCTTACTCATTTCCCTTTAATTGAAAGGATTAAATAAATATCACATGCCTTTGAGAATCTAATACACATTGGAAGAATGCTTGTTATGATGAATCAATTAGGTGTGATTCCTAATGGTTAAATTTGATAGATTTGCTAAGTAGATACATTTTGGAAGAATGCATGATCCCCACATTAGTATGCATGTGAATAATATAAATCATGGATTTTAATGTAAAATCTATAATAAATAAAATTGATAGATAAATATAATATATGTAGTGAGGATAATTTTGAGAATGTAAATATGATGATACATCTTGACACAATATTATTACAAACACATAATATTAATATTATTATCATCTTGGATTCCTACAATTGATATCTCTCCACGTTGTCTATATAGACTATATGATAGGATATATATGCTAGTATAATGAAATTTATTACATCTTGCATAAATAATATTCTTTAATAAAATAGAATGTCTCATTTTTATCATATATATTATTAATTGATTAATAATTAAAACAAGTTAAACAATAAAAAAAGATAAATTTTAAATTAAAATAAAAGAAAGTAAAAATACAACGTATCAAAAAAAACAAATTAAAAGCATAAGGATTAAAATTATTTTTAATAGCCATTTCAACATGTGAAAATAAATATGAGTGGGTATGTAGGTAAAATATTAGAAACATTTTTTTAAATTGTAATCTATTAAATTGTTGATAGGACACGGGTTTAAATGACAATTATATATATATATATATAATTATGACAATATTTAATAGATGTATAAAATAATGATAGTATAGAAATCAATTTTAAATATATAGATTTTATTATTTTATATAATTAATTTATAAATACTCTTATTTTTATGAAACGAATATCTTTTAATAAAATTCAATGCCTCATTTTTACCACATATATTTTTAATTGTATTAATCTACATTATATATATTTTAATTATATTAAGTTAATTATAATAAATAATAAAATAATAATTACAAATTATATTATAGCATAAATATACTAAAATGTTATTTAAAATAAAAACATACATAATAAATATATTGATAATAAAAACATACAAAATAAATATATTAATAATAAATATATATTTTCATTTTTTTAATTTTGATAGTGAATCACAAAAGTTGATAAAAACATGTATTCAATTAAATTTAACTTTTTTCTTTGATTTACTATTATAAATGGTAGACATGCATCTTTCATAAATAATATAATAATAATAAAAATTATAAATTAATTGTATGAAGTAATAAAATCTATATATTTAAAATTGATTTTTAATTCAAAAATATTTCTTTCTTTGCGATGCTTTTTGGTTTTGACTGTGTGAGAATTCTCACATAGTCAAAACCAGAAACCACTGCAAAGAACATTATGGATTGTGGAAACTTAATATCACTAAAAATATTTCTTGTTATTCTTCTTTTATACATCCAATAATTATTTTATATATATATATATATATATATATTTAAATAAATATAATTGTCATTTAAAGGTGTCTTATCAACAATTTAATAGATTATAATTTTAAAAAAATAGTTTCTATTATTTTACTTGTATATCCATTCATTTTTATTTTCACATGTTGAAATGACTATTAAAAATATTTTTTGTCCTTATACTTTTACCTTAATTTGTTTCTTTTATTTTAATTTAAAATTTAACTTTTTCTATTGTTTAATTTTTTCTAATTATTATTCAATTAAAAATATATATAATAAAAAATGAGACACTCTATTTTATTAAAAGATGTTATTTAAAGATGTAATAAATTTCATTATATCAAAAAATAATATAAAATATTACAACAAAATTTATATTTCACATCATTCAAATTAATTTATAATTAGAAAGAGGGCACATGACTATAAACATCAAAGAAAGTAAGTTTTACATAGTTCAAAAAATATCTTCAACTTTTACGGAGTTGACAGGACAGTGCAGACAGATAGCAGTTAATACGGATGGCAGAGAGTCTGAGTGGGCGAGAGAAACGAAGCAGCAGCATCCATGCGCATCATACCCATACATCCATGCCCCAGGTGCATTCCTGGGGCTGGATAGACGTTGCCAGATAAAAGAGGGGGGCAAATGAATGGGTAACCCTGCGTTACCGCGATGGTTGTGCAAAGTGGGTAGAACACTTTGCAGGTGAACATGGTCAAAGTGGATGGAGTATGAAATGGTCCCTACCAAGAACGTGTCACTTGTGCAGATTACAATTAGGGTCAGTTTTGAACATCCTGTCTTATTTGAAGGATCTCAATGAGTTAGCAGTTGCCATATAATGCCATGTGGATAGGGGAATGCCGATGTGGATCAGTTGGGATTGTCTGTGGCTGCTTGCTAAGGAAGAAAGATTGACAAATGGAATTTAGAATGCGGTGCAAGCTCCCAATGAGAAGGTCCCGATAATCAATTCAAGACAACATCATTAGCCATGTTGTCAAAATTGCAGGAATGTCCTAGAGAATTTGTAGAAGTCCAAAATTGCCGGTGTGAGAAATATTGAAGCTGTTGAGTCATGTATAGGTGTTAGAGGCTAATTAGGTAAAAATGGGACTCATGTAAAACAGCTTGAAGCTGGTCGCATTCCTTGCTGTTATAAAAGGAATACCAAGGCTGTGATAAGGGGATTCTGAAATATCTGTATTCTGG
>VDFB02344443.1:0-33442 GCA_007258455.2 Sequoia sempervirens | reverse complement strand
TTTGTTTTATTGATCAAATATGCATTTAATTGTTAGATATCTGCGTTCTAACCCTAACAACTCTAACCGATGCCCCAACAGGAAATGCCTCCATCTCTTCAAAGCATGAACCACAACAGATAACTCTAGATCATGTGTAGGGTAGTTCAACTCATGATCCTTGAATTTGCGAGACTCAGGCAATAATGCAACCATCTTGCATCAACACTTCTCCTAAACCCTCTAAGGATGCATTTGTACAAGCCACAAAATCCCTAGTAGGATCAAGAACTGCCATGATAGGTGCATTGGTCAACCTCTCCTTAAGAGTCTAAAAAGTTGTCTAACACTGCTCTAACCAAATAAACTTCTTCCCTTTCCTTTGAAGAGAAGTGATGGGGTGGGCTATCCTCAAAAAACCTTGTACAAACTGTCAGTAATAACCTGCCAAACCCATGAAACTGTGAACCTCTAGTACATTAGTGGGCACAAGCCAATCAATGATAGCTTGGATTTTTGAAGGATCCACAACAATGCCCTCACCATAAATAACATGACCCAAATACTTCACCTCTGTCTAGAAGAACTCACATTTTTCCAAAGTTGCATATAGTTGGTTCTCCCTCAAACACTATAACACTTGCCTCAAATGCTCCTCATGCTCCTCCATGGTCCTTGAATAGATCAAAATGTCATCCAAAAACACAAGGACAAACCTGTCAAGATAGGTGCGAAACACACCATTCATCAAACTCATGAACACAGATGGCACATTCGTCAACCTGAACGACACAATGGTGAACTCATAGTGCCCATAACGAGTACAAAATGTGGTCTTATGGATGTCTTCCTTGAAGATGCACAACTGATGATATCTTGACTTAAGATCAATTTTTGAAAACACCCTAGCACCCTTGATATGATCAAATAGGTCATCGATCCTTGGTAATGGATACCTATTCCTAACCATCACCTTATTCAATTTCTAGTAATCAATGCACAATCGAAGGGACCCATCCTTATTCTTCACGAAAATCACCGGTGCTCCCCAAGGAGAGACACTAGGATGAATAAACCCCTTCACCAACAACTCCTCAAGCTGCAACCAAAGCTCCTTAAGCTGCTGAGTGGTCATCCAATATGGATCTTGTGAAATAGGCTCAACTCCAGGTACAATATCTATCTTAAAATTGATGTCACGCTTAGGTGGCATCCCTAGAATCTTGCTAGGAAAGACATATGCATACCACCTAAGGATAGGGTGATTGTTGAGGGACACCTCCTAGCTCTCCCCTAACTACAAATCATTAACTATCACCACAAACAGCTGGAAACCCTATGGCATACACCTCTTCAAATGCATAGCAGACATCATGCACAAGGAAATAGGCCTCTAAACACCAACTACCTCAACCTCATTGCATGAATCATCCACACACTACACTAACTTATGCCAACAATCTATCACTGCTTAGTGAGCATGTAACAAATCCATTCCCAACACAATATCATATGATGCAGGGCGTATGATACAAAGGTCTATTGTGGTATAGAGAGAACCAATCCTCAAACCACAACCAAGAACAAGAGATTCAACTGCTACCTTAGCACCAGAGGCCAATTCAACCTACCACCTATCATCTTGCTTCGCTACCACTAGTCCACATTGCGCCACTATAGAATGAGAAATAAAAGAATCTGAAGCACCATATTAAAAAAGAATAGACTCTACTACCCTATAAAACACCTGTAGTCTCTACCATTGTGACCTAATGCTTGGCTTGGAAATTATCAACTGCTGCAAAAACTCTATGTGACCTGCCTACATCTCCTATTGTCGTCTCTAAAGTTATCGACCTATGACTAAAACTAGATGTGCCCTTCTGAGGACACTGTGTAGCAATGTGACCTTGCTGACTGCAAGAGAAACACCTTGTACCTCTGTCGTAACCTCTACCACCTAGAGGTGCACTGGACTACTGAAAACTACTTCTACTGGTTGCAGTCTGAGTGCTTTATGCTGGCTACATTGAACGATCACACTGAGCTCGCTACCAATTCTGATTCTTCTTAGACTGAAATCTACTACTATGTTAAGACTAAGAATTCTTACGCTTGGTCTGACAATGCTCTTATGAATGAGCTGCTATTGACCACCCTTAGTGGGTGTATGGTGGCTCCTAGAGGGACCTGTTGCCTGAGTCTAGCCACCTCGAGAACTAAAACCTACTGGAGGTGCACTACCAATCTGGACACCTATATGACCACTTAGAGCCAATGCCAAATTCTCCTGTACTATTTGAGCCTTATCTACAACCACCTCCATGGTTTTCAACTCAAACACACAAACACTCCCACTAATATGGGCATTCAAGCCCCTGTTAAAATGCTGCACTAACATACCCTCATCATCACCTATGCCTACATACTAATTAAGCTCATAAAATCTTCACTCATACTGCTCAACTGACATGGCCATTTGCCTCAGCTCATGGAACTCATCCACACAACGTTGCCACCAATGATTGAACAAGAATTGAGCTTTGAATCTCTCAAGAAACATCTCCCATGATACATAATCTATATCCAAATGTAGTTTCTGCTCCAACAAATGCCACCACATGGAAGCAAAACCTCTGAGGTGCATGATAGTGCACCTAGCCTTGGCATTGCTACCATATGGATGCATGGAAAAACACCTATTTAGGTCAATTAACTAGGTATTTTCTTCCAAACCACTACCAGTCCCATCAAAAGTAGGAGGATGTGCTCTTAAAAGATTCCTTATATGTCCAACTAATATAGCCTCCTACTCAACTGTAATCTCTTTCCTCCCAGGAGACCTCTCTCTCCCTAACCACCAACTGGTTACCCTCCTGTCTCGAACCTAAACAGGCAAGAACCTCCTCAAGCATGTGATGCAATTGTGCGCCCTCTAACCTTGGCTAGCCTGGATTTTGGTCTCCACCTCCCTGATTATTCTGGGAGCCCTACTGCTCCCACGATCAGACTCATGGTAACTCTAGGGAGGGGTGTCCTGGTGATTAGCCCCACATCCATCACCATGACCTCTACCACATCCTTGACCTTGACCGCATCGTCTAGGCATTATCCTACACATACACCACCAAGGACAAGTTTCAAGGTGTTAGGCGAGGACAACAAAGGGAAAGCTTAAAATTCAAAATCTATGCAACTAAAACCACATAATGGGCTCTTGTATATACCATGTGTTAGAATGTGGGCTTTGATACCATGTGTAACGCCCTGCCACGAAACACTAGAGGACAACACGCTAAAACACCTAAAAGTAGAACAATTTTTTTTTTAAGTGCAATATACACAAGATTGCAAATAATACATTAACTTGCATTCTAACCTAAGTCCTCTAAGGTTCCATGACTATGCTACTAGGCTCCCATTAACTAAACTAGCAAGAATTATAAATCACCACATTAAACAAATTCCATCTAACCATATGAAATGCAATTAATCCATCACATTTAAATGATCTACCAATAAGAATTATCCATATCATGACAACAATATAACAACCTTTAAAACCAATCCATTTAACTAACATATGCAATAACATCATTTACATTATCCATTACATGAGAGAGTTCAACAATGAATTTACAACATTACATCATTACATCAATGTTTCCTCGAATAAGAGAGGAGAGTACATCAAAATTTCATTACACGATACAACTGAATTATAGTACATTACAAGTACATGAAAGATAGTACACATGAACTAAAACAAGGGCAGGAGTCCACATCATCAAGAGTAGTCACTACATGAATGATTAACTACAGGGAAACCCAATGGAGTACAAGGCACATTCCACCTGACCATGTGGAACCCTAAGGTCCACCCCCCATGCTAGGAGATAGTAATAAGGTCCCACCACCAAAAAAGACAAGAAAACAATAGAACAACACAAGGAATAACATGACTCCATTACACAAGTACATTATTACAACACACAACAGTAACACCACTTTTAGACACACACAATCATCAAAGAGAATTACAAGACAAGGGAATACTAGGTTGCAGTAGGAGAGAGTGTCATCGCATGGTCCTGGCATGGGTTATCCTGGCTGCCTCACACTAGGCATCGGTCCCCATCTATGGTTATCCAAGTTGCCTCACACTAGGTGTGGGCCCTATAGGGTAACACATGCAGAACCAAATTTCTTTCATGAGGACAAGGAGGTTAATCTTGCCAACTAGGCCTTCTCAACCCATCCTTAGCCTAAACGAGAACTATAGGCATGGGTGAGGCATCCAATTATCTTGATTAGTTAGAATCTACCTAACCCCCTAGTTAATTAATTAGGTTATCACTTGTTTAAGAAACTCCCACATGGGTTATCCCAGTCGCCACTTTGTGTGTCGACCCCCATTGAGAGCCACTCCCCCTACTAACAACTAGAAGACCCAATAAAACCAATAATGTAAAGCCATCATGCACATAGATGAAAACCACAAAAGTACTAAACCTGAGAAAGGCATGAGCCATCTCACTCGCAAACACAACTGTAATACAAACAAATAGTGCATGGAAAAAGACCCATATCAACACATTAAAAGTATCACATCAAAAAAGTTCAAGGGTCAAACATAGACAATTAACTGATAACATAGTTCCCAAGCCTTTGGAAAACTTCTAAGTCCATTAAACATCAAAAGACACCCATAAGGACATTCACAACTAACATCCCATCTTTCACGAAATTTACACATTAAGACATAAATTCTCAATAACTATAATTTAAGGAATCTACAAATCCACTAATACAAAATATGAGAGTACTACCCTTCCAATATTCATCAAATTCATTCCTTTAAACCAATCCCACAACAGTCTAAAATAAGTTCATACAATGAATCCTTATTATTTACTAATTTCAATTTCCTTAATATAATCTTTCAAATGTATTTACTTACTACTTTCCCTAAAATTCCAAAGAAAGAACATTCTATTATTAACACCATTGTAAAAACATATACAAATATTTCTATACATATATATATGTATATGTATATAAACATATACACATATATAGATATAAGCTTAATATATATATAATATATATATGTACAAGTATTTCTAAATTTTGTTTACAACTACAGAATATTGAATTGAAATGTGGTAACACAAATAAATTTTTATTTATATATAAATACACACACGCACACATATATGTATGTATGTATTTATAAACAACTCAAAAGTCGAATTGAACATGCATAATTTCTTTGAATCCCACTCAGAAATGACTATCGGACTTGCCTTACAGTATAGGCTTCAAATGCCTATCAACATGTATAATTATCGAATGCCATCACGCAAAATATAAACACTGATGAATACATATAACCAACTACCATGAAGTGTAAAAGAAACATAATAATGCGCAGGCAGCAAGCTCCACTTCATAGCACAACAAGGTTTCAACGTTTCTTATGCACAAGGAAATAATGTGCATTATGAAGAGGTGAAAATAGAGCATGCAATATGCTATACAAATAGATATGCAGCCAAGCATAAGCATAAGATGGATTATACATGGGGAAAAAACTTTGGAGGCAAGGCATATAGTTTTTTTTGTGTTTCACAGTATTACATGCCAACAATAAATCATTTCCTTCAACGAATACATAGTCCAAGGTGATGCCTAAATCAATTTTCAGGGAATTACATAAGATCTGAAAAACAAAGAGTTTGGTATCTATAAGAGATACAGGGCACCAAAACAAGTTCAAAACATTCAACACGCCGAATAGACTTTGTTTGACAAAATTAGATTAGCAAATCTAAATCGGAGTACACAATTATAGTGTGTGGTTGTCTATAGTCGATATATGGAGAGAGAGACACAAGAGCAAATATCTTGGAAAAACATAAGATATAGAGTAGTTCATTAAATTTGAAATACCAAAAGTAAAATTTTGGTGCAGGGTTAAGTCAAAGTACGCAGTGACTAACAACCATCAGCTTGGATGCAAAATACTAGAAAGGGGCACATTCCCAAATCAGGCATTAAAATTGTCAAGTATTGCAGTAAAATTGGGGAAAATATAGAGCAATTAACAAAACAAAAAAATGCTCCAAAAGAAAATAATTTCCGAAGGCTAAATGAAATTTACGGAATAAGTACAAATCGAATTCAAACAATTATTTTGCTTTAGACAACACAATCATGGATTGTTCATTTTCTAATCAAACATTAAAATTGAGGAGATATAATGGAACTTGGTTTAATTCGTGTGATACAACTAAAGATTCGTTACCAAGCTTTGATTTCTCAAGATTGCAGCTCCAGTCACTTCAAATCCCCAAAAATTTCTTCAAACGAATTCTTTTCTATAGTGAAACTCCCCAAGAACTAGAACAAGAAAATATTCACGGAATAGAGAAAGCAAGATTAGTTTTTTCCCCCAAAAATAATATCCAAAAGCCCCTTTCTTTAAGCAATTTAACTAATTTATTCTCCACTTCACAATTCGTTGCTTGCATGCAACATTTCTTTTAATTTAATTATTTTATTTAATTTTCCCCACTACTGTCAACTTCCTCTAATTATTATTATTTTTTAATTTAACCATACCTTAATAATTGCACATGATAAATCAATAGTTAAAATATTCAATTTATTAATTTAATCTTTCATTTCAATTTTGTTTGCAGAATACCATAATTTATATATTTATTTTAATATTTCTTTATTAAATCATAATTTTAATTTATTTAAAATAAATAAAACATTAATAATATTTTATTTATCAAAACCGCAAATGTATTAAAACATTTATTTAATTATCAAAATACCTTTTTAACCACAATAATCTTTTATTTTAATATAATAATCAAACAAAAGCACTAATCACATAAATTACTCAAATGAACATAACACCAAGCAGTACCTGACCTCATAGCGAAATGAAAGGCGATACCACAACAACATCAACAAACCAACTTGAATTGACCACACAGACAAGGTATGACAAACAGATACTCATCCTCATAAAGGATGATGGCCCAACATAGGGGACCAGATGCTTCTCCATTTCAACAATCTCCATTGGGTTTAAGGCACACTCAAACCTGGAAATTCAGGTGGAGTCGATGCCTGGTACCTGCAACCTGCAACAAACCACATCGTCAAGCATGTAGATAGTCAAACAATCAAACACACTGTCGTAGGGCACTCACAAGTGAGGATGCAACACTGTTCCTCTTCACCAACATACATCAACGCACAATGATCAACTACTAATAACATGATAAGAACATACATCAAATAATCACATAATACTCATAGCAATAATAACCCACACAATCAATTAAACCATAAACTAGTCATGACATATGCATAAACATCAATGATAAAAGTAGCATCAACTATCAACATAGCACTAAATCCAACATCGAGCAATGTATCATAATGTCCAAATACAAAAAAGTAACTGATAATAACAGAAAGAAAACTGAGGGGTACTACATCTTTTGTGGCTTTTGATCATTCCAACCTCGATGATCCCATGACATTCTTTCTTATCGATGAGGATTTATTTTCTATGGAGGCAAATTTTTTTATGTACATGTTTCTCCACCTTATAAAATTGGAAAGTTCATATTCTTTTCTTTTAGATTCACTCATATCACTTGTACATGAGCTTGATATTGATCATATCTCTCTTATGAATTGTGATAGTAATAAGCATCTACCTAGTGAGGGTTTACCTTATATTATTACTACACCTTGTGTGATTTATATTGAGGAGGTTACTATTGGTGTGAAAAAGGTATATTACCTAACTAGTTCCCATCTAGGTCCTATTCACCCTTAGTTAAGTTTTCTTAGGGAATTTTAGATCATTTAATTTTTATATCTCATGTCATATGATTGTGACATTTGTCATAATCTTGTGTTGTCCTATCTCTTCACATTTCCTATTTAAGCAAGGCTCTCCTCTCATACATTATTTAATACATTGTATCATATTACATCATATAATCTATTATTCATTCCTTGTTACTCTCTTATGGAAGGTTATTTTTGTTTTGCAAGTGATCCTAATTAGCTGAATCTATTATGTGACTCTTACATGGTATCAAAGCTTCAAATCTGTAAGTGCCTTCTCAAATTTGAGAGTGATTTTGGTATAAAATTTTTACAAGGTGCATTTTTGGGAAAAATGAACCTTTCCATTGAGTTTACATGATTGAAAAACCTATATTTTCATATAAAAATCAATAGGGTTTGGAGTAAAAAAATTCATCCATTTTTAAAGGGTTTAAGAAATTTCAATAGAAATTTTATTTATAGTAAGGAATCTATACTATATGAATCCATACTATGTGGTTCATATAGCCTTTTCCAATTTTAATTATCATTTTTGGGGTCTCTATAATAGCTAGCATTGTACTAGTCTACAATATTTTAACACCATCAATCACATATACAAGAAATAATGGCCAATTTTAAAAATTGATAATCTTATTACTATGAATTTTTTAAGGGCTTTGTATCAAGGGATGGTAAGCCCATACATCCTTATCCATAAATTCTTGAACCCCTATGGGAAGTGTAGCCTCCACCACCCTAAAATTTTTAATTAATAGTCATTCAGTGCCTAGTCCCCACCAAGTCTCATCACTCTATCGACTTTCTTAGACTCGCCCACTAACACTCTCTTGCCACCTCCACTCATCTCTAGTGGCTCTAGTAGTTTCAACCACCCTAATTCCACATAGGGAATGATAGCCCTAGTCTCATTGTTAGGAAAATGATTGTGGCCTCATTCAATTACCTAAATGGAGGTTTCTTTGGGAGGCATAAATCTATAACCACCCTAATGCCACATAGGGAATGACACCTCTAGTCTCATTGTTAGGAAAATGACTGCGACCTCATTCAATTACCTAAATGGAGGTTTATTTACTAGGGTATCAAATGTATGTGTTCTTGTAGGCATAAAAAAGCTAGTTCTAACAACTTTGTAGTAGTATGGGTATTTTTTGTAGATTTTTCTATAAGTGCATGATATTTTCGTTTGAAGCTTTAATTTTCTTGTAATATTTGACAAGCCATATCTTGTGCCCACGATATCCGATTTTGAAATTATTATAAGTGTTGAAAAGGTATTTCTAAGAACTACAAATCCATTAATGTCATTTTTCTAGATTTTACCTTGTACATATTTTTTTTTTATATGAACCTCGATTTAGGATCTATGAATAATAAAATCCTAATAAACTATTCACATATCCATCATATAAAGGTCCAACAAGTAGTTGGGTCCTAAAAATCCAATATCTTCTACTACCCTAATCAGTTAACTATAAGTTGAGACTATAAAAAAATATTAACTATAACTCCAAAAAATACATCACAAGACTACAAGAGTAGATGGAAATTGCATAGGCCTCACCCCCCCAAACATACACTTACATTTTTCAAAAATCTTGAAACCAAAAGTCTTTGCATCAATTACCACTCCTACCAAACCCACATCCTCCCCTTCAATATCTATATCTAGGTCCTCTTCATCATCACCAGTTAAAACCCATCTAAATAACATACATTGAAAGAAAAATCTTTAAAATTTTAGCAATTTCCTCTATAACACACTACAGGCATAGTTGCCATCATTTTATTGCATGCAAATGACTCGGGAAACAATTTAAATGAACCTCCAATTGGTGAAAAATATCCCCTCTAATCATAAATCAAGTATGAACTCACTACTATGGACAACATTGAAGCACACACAAGGGACTGAGCATCATCAAACATATTCCAATACCGATGAGTGTAACTAGGATCCAATAAAAGCTTCACCATTATAAGGAAAATATAAACCTCCAGGCACCCATTCATCTCCTTTTTCAACACCCACATCCTTTCCATCTAGAGCTTGAGCCTAGCATTTGCATTCTCTTCATCCAAAATTGCTATAAAACCAATGTCCATATCCTCCCCATAAACCCACCTCTTATATTTCTTAGGAAGAAAGTCCACCATAATCCTAGCCATAGGCTACATCGACAGAAAAAATCTTTGTTGCAACACAACTAAAACACAAATGAAATGAACATCCCACACATATACCAAATAAATGGATTAGCCACCATCCTTGACCTCATAATGCCACATGTATCACCCCAATGATGTTTTTTAACCTAACACTTCACTATCAATACTTTATTAGGAGAGTGTACATCAAAAATTTAATTTGGTATGATTTGGGTGATTTGATTCATTTTTGGTATAAATTATTATTAAAATTGGTGGCTGATTTTGCTTGAGGGGCTTCATTTTTAATATTGATTTATATTTGGGAGATTCCAAGATATATTATTGGTGTATATTATTTATTTTTCTCTATTGGTGTTTTTAACTCTAATAATAATTTCTTATTCATTTCAGCTTCTCACTCATAATGATCACATATAGAAATTCAAGATGCAATAGTTACTCTTATCTAAGGGTTTACGATCTACTTTGGGTAAAATTCAATCAAATTTTACTAAGGAATATGAGATATTTTCTCATAGGAACAAATGTGATTAGGCTATGTGTTTGATTTTCTTACATATTTTTAACAATTTTTTATTCCACATTGAAGAATATACAACATCTAAGGAGGTATGCAATAATTTTGACAAATTATTTGGCATAGTTAGTTAATTTTGTACTTTTCAAATATAGTAGAATTGACTCTTCTTTCTCCTGATACATTAAATTCTATTGAAGATTATTTGGTTAAGTAAATATTTGATATCTCAATTGAATATTTGTGGGTGTAACATTCCTCTCCTCATAACATAAAATAAATTATATATTTTTAATTTATAACTAGAACAAGCAATTATAACATTTAAATCATATTTCTTAAGTGTTTTAACTCATGTCATATGTATGTATGTTGTATGCATGCATGCATGTATGTATGTATATTTAATATTTAATAAAGTAAACCAAATAGAATTAAAATTGTATAAAACAAATTTATCATCCTTCATTAAAATCCAAATATACTAGTCTTATCCTTTTATATTAGTAATAGAATCATGTGGTATTGTTTTCACTTTTACATACAAATTTATTTTTATATATGAATACAATATTTATTATAGAATATACAAATATATAATTCACAAGATATAATATATAATCCAATAATCACATCAAAATAGTAATATAAAATCCAACTTTGAATGAGTGCAAACAATTTAGCTTTGTCAAGTTGTGTGGAGAGAGAGCATCATTTGAGCTCTTTACATCCAAACAAAAACTAGTAATCTCCACATACCTTCCAATAAGAAGTGGTCCTACCTTTCTATGAGGGTGATAGATTGTGGTAGCTACCATAGTACCATGCTAATTTGAGAACTAAGTGAATGAGTACTACAAGATAACATATAATTTTTTATGCATCCCCTAGATACCCTCTATCTATATGAAATCTAATTGATATGCAAACTAGTAGATTCTCATGAATTAAAAATGCATGCAACAATGCATTTATTTGGCCAAAGTTTTTAGTATAACTATATTCCTAACATGGATCATATGTTCACACGCTACTATCTCTTGCTTGACTCATAATACATAACATTGATAAATGATACCAACACAAATGCAATTGGAATGCATTTTAAATTGTCATAATAATTCTCATTTTGGAGTTTATTTAAACCAATTTTTAGTTTAATCAAACAAATAATATAATTTCACTATTTCAAGAACATGCAAAATTTCATTAAAAGTGATTTATTCAAAGTGGGCAACCCTACGTTAGCCTATTCTTGAACAAATTGATGGACATGTTCACTTAAAAATACAATGACAAATAAAACTATAAATAATAAGCTTAAGGAATCATAAATTATTTAGGTTATAACCTTCATGATTCTTAAATATAATTCATGGCATAATCAAATAATTACTTTGAACAATCAATTTCACAATCCATTATTAATGCCCTATAGAATAATATTGTTCATAATATTTAATAGTTTAAACATATATTTCTACTCATCAAATAGAATATGCAACAATAAGAAATGAATTTTGAACCATACAAAATATATTTATCATACTTAATCATATCATGTAATAAAATCTAATAGATAGACTATTTTGAACCATTATATATACATACAGATGAGTATTTGTGTTATCAAATGCTCATCAATAAATATGCATATAAATTTATATCATTTCTATTACCACAGTCCAATATTAGACATCTTTGCACAATTACTAATCTTAGCTATATATTATACACTTATACACATGTATACAAACTTATATATATAGAAATATATACATATACATATATATGTATATATATGCATGCATAAATGTATATATATGCATACATATATATATATATATTTATATTTATATGTGCATAATATATATACATACATATATATATATACATACATATATATATATACATATATATATGCATATATATACATATATATATACATATATACATACATATATATATATACATATATATACATGTATACATACATATATATATACATATATATATACATATATATACATATCTATCGATTAAATTCATCCAATATTCCAATCTTGAATAAATAAATCATTTTTATCTAATCAAGTCATTTCTTTTGTTAATTAAAATCAACCCATCGATCTAATTATCCTATTTAATTAAATAATCAATTTATTTGATTAAATCTCTAAGTTGTTCATTAAATTAAATAGAAATTAAAACCTTGCTTGATTTAATCTAACACCATCCCTTTTTAATTAAATAAATCAAAATCCTTATTTAATTAGCCTCTTATATATTCCTCTCTTATTTGATTTAAATAAATCCATAGAATTTGATCCAAATAAGTCACATCATCTAATCTCCTGTTAAATTAATTAGCCCTTGATTAATTTAATCTATTCCCATGTCACATCCTCTAGATAATGCAAGTTGCACATGAAAATAGATTTAATTCATTTATTAAATCCCTATTTTCCTCACAAGGCATCTTTTGGAATATTCTCTCAATTTGAATTCAAAAATTCCAAGTCAACATGTACATCCAACGAGGCAATAAATTCATCTTACATGTCCTTTGCCTTGAGCCAAGTGGCATTTATTGCATTTTCCCTTCCCTCTTACATGTCATTTCAACAAATTTGAATTTCAAATATTGGCATTTATTGGCACAAACCTCAAATCTTGCACAACCATCATCCATTCATAGCTTGACAAGTGGCACCATATCATTGGATGAATGTTAGTCCCACATTACTCAAATTTGGGCATTCATCCATCTTGAAATCCTATAAAGTTGAGACTACATTATGTAATCATAACCATACTTCTACATCATGTAACCAATATAGGTTACTTATTAACCATTACTTATTAAGTATGACTATTATATAAAATCTACTAAATACCTTTTAAAAAATTCACGCCCTAAAATATGCATGACATAGATAGCAATGACTTTGCTATGTGCCATTATTTCAAAAAAACAAAACAAAACTTATACCGATTCATGCACACAATTTTTGTACCCCATTGAGAACGTATAGAGTAAAAAAATAACGTGGAACCTATTTTTTATCAAACAACATATAAATATCAAACAAATCAATGTCATTAAGGAAATATCTATTATTTATGAAACTAAAATCTAATATACGATGACTTTGTGTTGCATGTTTATCAATGAACAATAACCTATGGACGACTTCAAATGGATAGTGGAGTTTGATGCCACCCCTAATGTGGTGTAATTAGATTTGGATCCCTTGTTCTTTGGTTGTGTGTATGTTTTTTTATGGTGTTCAAAAATCTAGTTGTTTATGACCTTTTCATTGGCCTAAATAGCCTTCTATGATTTTATAGAAACATTACAGTTTAATATCTTTTGCAATCATATTATAATTAATAATATTATAGGTATTTTTCACCTTTTTCCTAAAAAAACAAATGCCACTTCACTTGTTCGTATTTGCAAGAAATGAACTTACCTGTGAATTATTTTCTTGCACTTCATGCTTCTAACTCCTCTTATTTCCAACCACAATATAAAATATGTTGGAAGTGGATTCACTCTGAGAGGGTGGGGGGGGTGAATCAGAGTGATACAAATTTAACTCTTAAATCACAAGATAAAATTTTGACCTTTAACTCAATGCAACTTTATTTATGCGAGTGCAACTTGAGACTTGACTTAACATTTAACACATATTAAAAGCATCATATGATATGTTCAATTAAGCTTTATGAAAAATCTTGTTGTTCTTTTCAAAATAGAACTTAAAAACTCCACAAAATATAACATTGCTTTACTTTTGACATACTTTTAAACATTCACACATGGAGTATAAAATGCAGATTTCAATTTGCTTTATGAAATACTTTTAATGATTAGATTTGCACAATTTACAGACTTGAACAAATTGACATTAATATTTTGAACAAACTCAATGTATTAGAGCATTGACCAACTGAAGGAGCACATTAACATGAAACTGAATGAGAGACAAAAACACATCACATAACACAAAGATTTCTTGAGTGGAAAAACCCTCTTGGGGTATAAAAAACCACTTGCAAATTGATCCTTTTATTCATTCACAAGAGCATCAACTCTGTTACAATGTGGAGCACCAACTCCAATAACTTTTCTGAAGCACAAAACTCATAAAAAACTCAAGGTATTGCAATGCATTAGAACCTTATAATTGCAATGACTATCTGTAGTTACAAAATTACAATAGGATACAAAATGATTTTGCAATAATGCCCAACTCAAAATAATCTCTGTAATACAACCAGAGATGAAAACATAATAAACCCCTCTTCTCTTCTTTACATAATGATATCACAATGTTAATCAATATATTGTTTAGACTATATCTTCTCATCATCGTGTCATACGATTTTTCCCAAAAATTATACAATGATTTACAAACAGTTATTCATTTCAAAACCCATATCCAATAACTAGGGTTTTTATGAACAATGTTATTTTTTTTAATCATGATACCCATCAAGGGTTTTTAAGTATAATCATAGAAATACAACAACATGTCAATGAATATCACTGGAGTAATGAAACCCTTGAATGAAGAACTCGGGTTAAGCAACTACTTACCATAAACCTTAACCAACTTAAGTTATGCTTATAAGATCTTTCCAGATTTGAGAACAAATACTTGTTATAGTGAGAGACAATAGAACAAATACCAAATTTTTTTTTGAAGACCTTCGAAAACTGTCAAGCTCGTGGAGAGTCCACCAAAGAAATTGCCATCCTCCATATTCTATCATACCAGAAAACCAACTTGAAATGCTTCCTTTACCAAACTCAGACTGTAATTGAAAATGCATCATGGCGGCTAGAGTTCTACCAAAGCTAATGAAATAAAACAAGCATTCGTTCTTCCCTATTTCCATTTTTCATCGAGCACCAAAAAATAACACATGATTTTTGAAATCCGTAAAATGTAATGTAATGAATTTGAGGTCCAAGAAACCGATAATGATGTGCCATGTCAAAGTCCACGTGAGTTATGATAACTCACTTACAAACTGTCCATGTCACCAAGCGACAAGAATGCAACAAAATGATAATGTTGTTCAAAGTCCATGTAAAACCCCGTCCCGCAACCTAGAGGACTATGCAATACTATGGAAGCAAAACTATTTTTTTACTTCTTAAAAGTTAAAACAAGACGAGTAAAGTATCCTACTCTAACCACATACATCCTCTAGGCTACACAACACGTCTACATGTGAAAACCATTACTTATAAAATTTAACCAACCATAGCATATGAATATTAAACTCAAGATACAACTTACAACAAAGCATTAACCATTGCAAGATAAATCTAACACATAAAATTTTATTGAACATATTTCCATAGATACAACATCATTAAATCCAATAATGAATAGATCATAAATATTATTACAATTACATCACAAAGGTCCACCTCAATACAAATGAGGTATTACAATTATACATAATGAACCACAATTATAATGAAGAAAGAGAAGAACAACTCTAGAGAACCAACGAGCTCCTCGAACAAGAAGATCTTGCCATCATGAATAGAAAAGAAACTCAACAGTGTAAGATGCATGCCACCCAACCATCTGGTACTCGTAGGCCCAACCCCCATGCTAGGAGATAGTAACAGGAAACCAAGACAACCTATTACCTCTAGACACAGACAATATACAAAAATACTCACAAAATAGATAAATAAGAACTAGGGTCACTTTTCTTCTAGAATCATTGAATCAATTATAAACACAATACAAATAAACCGACTGTTGTCATAGGAGGAGTGTCATCACAAAGGTTGCATTGGTTGTCGAAAGGATATCTTCCTAGGTCTCAGCCCCCCTCTAGGGTTATCCTGGTAACCCCTCACAATTCTGGCCCCACATGCACACCAGTGCGGAATCAGT
The DNA here is from genome assembly GCA_007258455.2 of Sequoia sempervirens. Lineage (NCBI taxonomy): Eukaryota > Viridiplantae > Streptophyta > Pinopsida > Cupressales > Cupressaceae > Sequoia > Sequoia sempervirens. The sequence continues at coordinate 16,957 of VDFB02344443.1, read as the reverse complement.
TATCTTTTGAGAAGATAAGATAATGATCTAGCCATTCCAGGCCTTCCCAACTCATCTAAAGTCTCATACAAGCCCTTGAGCCAATGAGCGAGGCTAAATATATTGTTATATGTGTTAAGCTAATAGATTATTTAATTCCCACTGAATTATACTGACTCCCACATAAGTTGTCCTGGGACCACTTTGTGTTCCGGCCCTCGCTGAAAGCCACTCCCCTATCGACAACTCATAACTCAAACTACATGCCAAGGGTAGATAGTGCAAAAACTGATAATAACATAACACAAGAGATAACACATCCCTATGGATGTCCAACACTGAATCCCAATACGTGCACTACCCAAGAAAACTCAAAGGGTGAACTAAAGTAACAACAACCCCTTTTCACAAATTACAACTCTGGAAGACTTAGATTTTCCACAACATCAAATACTCCCCCCAGTACACAATTACAAAAACACATGCTTTTATAAATACAACTTCAAGCAATTAAAGAAGTGCTATCAGTCGGATTTCCTAAATCCATACAATCACTTTCGCATATTTAAAATGCACCATTGAACTATAGTTCCAACATAAAATTTAACAACGAAGAAAACTAATTGTACATCTTATAGTTTCCACAAGTACTCATAAAATTAACTTAATTGCACAATAAAACAATTAAATCATTTAATTTAATTAATCATACTTATTCTAATAATTACAGTATTACTCACACATGAAATAAATAAATATATAATATGTATATATATAATTAGATATAATTATATATATATACCTATTAATATATTATTTAATTACAAATTTAATTATAAGGATATTTATACTTTCTCCCCATTTTCATTTACAAATAACTACAATACAATTTCCAAACCAATGTATATATATATATAAAACATATACACATATTATATATATATATATTATAAAATATGTATTATAAATAACATATATCTTATATTATATATATATCAATATATTATAACCTAACAAATATAATAAAACAAAACCCCAAATTGAAAATCATACACGCCAAACTCTGAGGCATGCGCGGGTTTCAACAACCTGCAAAGGTTGTGTTGGGGCACTGGCCACAACCGCACCCATATGAGGGGTGCGTTGTAGGTGAGCAGCGCTGAGCGCTGCCTCCCATAGCGTGCCTCTCATATGAGCTCCTGTGGGGGAAACTCCCCAACCTTATACAAAAACACGCATTTACTACATTTTTTAAAAGAAACACCTAAATAAATTTACATCAATTTTTTTTCCTGTATCATCAAATTTTGCTGTACGGTGATTTCTTGCATTTAAAATAACAGTGTTTAAATAAATTAAACTCATTTATATATATATATAATATATATATGTACATATACATATATAATTTAATATATATGTATATATTTATATATAAATAATTTCAACATTGATTCAAATTGAGCAAACAAATTACACAGAAGAAGTTTTTCTACAGAGAAAATTTAAAGAATTCATTTTCCCAGATAATTTAAAGAAATAGGGAAACCAAATAGAATAATGATTTTCTACAAAGATCTATAATTCCTTTTGTAACAATCTATTTTGAATGAACAAATTACACAAAGGATTTTTAATTGTTTTCTACAGAGGTTTCATTTTCACGACAATCTTTTAAAAGAAAGAAACAAGAACTTCTACAGTATTGAAAATATTTTCCCTAAACTTTTCCAAATTGCATTACAGTAATATAAACAATTTTTCAATACAAAATTAGCAAAAACAGTAAAGGAACCTGTTCCAGAAGAAACTGTTGCCTCGAGAATTGTTGTCGAGCTTCTTTGTAACTTCAAATTGCCAATGTAGCCAAAAATTCCTCCAATAAATTTTCATCTTTCCAGAAAACACACAATACACAGCCAAGAACTCTACAACAAAATTCTAAAACAATTCCTTAGAGAGATTCACAATTTCCTCGCCAATTTTCAACAACCCACACAAAAACTCCTGTGAAACAACTTTCTTTTCTTTTCCCAAATATCCCTTCTGAGAATGAATTTTCAACAATTAGATAACAAATTTCTAACTCAGAGTTATTTCAACAAAATATCTTTTCCCTTAACAACTCAGATATTTTCCATTCACATGCATTTAAATATAATAATACAATTTACTAATTGCAAACAATTTAAATATTCTTATTTATTTAATTCCCGTTTATTTTTAATAATAAGATTTACTCAACAATATAACCAAATTAAATTAATTAATTAATTAATTTATTCTAAAGCCTTCACAACAATAATTCATCTAATTAAATATTTAAATTAAATACACACTTAATCTACCAAATTAAATTTGCACAATAATAAAATACCCAAAACAACAATGATAAAACTAAGACCAAACTCAAACTAACGACACACTGTACTAGGGTAAAGGTATGACTAGGTAGAACATTAATTTCTCCCAATATTACTATTGAGTAGTGGACATGCTCAGACCTGTGAAACCAGGTGAAGCTAATGCCATGTACCTACAATCCTGCAAACAAGCAAATGTCGCACATGTATACATATAGTAATTCATACACACAGTGAAGAGAGAATCGTGGAAATCATAGGGCACTCGTAAGCGAGTGATGCAATACCGTTCTCTTCACCAATACAATGTCACATCAACTGACGAGATAATATATCAATTAAACCACGATAAGAAAATATAGCAATGTCGTCACAACTAAGCATCTATGCAAACATAAAGCATATTTAAACATAATCACCATGCATATAATGTGTCATCACATCAATATAGTCTATCATCGCTCCACTATCAGTGATAGAATAACCATAACATAAAACATAGTCTAACAAAGTATCAGAGCTATCAAGAAAACATAAAAAATTGGAGGGGTGTCACATCCTCCCCCCCTAGGATCAAGTTTACTCCTAGAAGCCTGTGAACAAGTAAGGGTAGAGCTCCCTCATCCTGGTAGCATCCTCCCATGTAGCAAAAGTGTCATCCCTAGGATCCCACTGGACCCTCACCTGCTCAATATCTCGACCCCTGAGGGTGAGTCTCCTATGCTAGGTAATGGCCATGGGCTCCAAAGCTAGCTGACCATCCTCTACCTATAAAGTAGTCCAATCAATGATATGAGAAATGTCTGGATGATAAGGTCTAAGTACAGAAACATGGAACACATCATGGATATGCGAGAGACTAGGCGGTAAAGCAAGGCGGTAAGCAACTGGCCCAATCTTCTCTAGAATCTCAAAAGGCCTGACAAAAGGAGGTGCAAGCTTAGAACCTTTTCCATAACGAATCAGACTCTTCCTCGGTTGCACTCGCAAGAAAATTTGATCACCTACAACAAACTGGCGATCCACACAGTGTGCATTTGCGTACTTCTTTTGTCTATCCTATGTAGCTACTAAATGCTCTATGATCTGATCCACCTGTTGCTCCATATACTGTAACATATATAGACCCAATAGAATTTTTTCCTCCAACCTATCCCAACTCAATGGAGTCTGACACAACTATCCATACAAAGCCTGAAAAGGTGCCATGCCAATAGAACTTTGAAACCCATTGTTATAAGCAAACTCTACAAGATAGAGATAATCCTCCCATCGTGTCTGTTGGTCCATGACATACATGCAAAGCATATCTTCGGGAATTTGATTGACCCTCTCAGTCTGTCCATCCGTCTCTAGGTGATACGCTGAACTGAAGTTCAACTGTGTCCCCATAGCATGCTGTAATGATGTCCAAAGAGCCGAACTAAACACGAGATCCCTATCAGAAATAATCCGACGCAGAATACCATGCAACCTCACAATGTCCTCCATGAACACTCTAGCAATTGATGAAGAGTTATAGGAGGAACATATAGGTGAGAAGTATGCCACCTTTGTCAACCTATCTACCATCACCATAATCAAATCGTGTCATCGCGAAGAGATGGGTAAACCAACAATGAAATCCAATGAAATGATGTGCCATTTCCACTCAAGAACTAAGTGAGGCTATAGAAGACCAGCCAGATGTTGGTGTTCAGCCTTAACTCACTAACACTCCAAACATCATGATACATAATCGGCTATATCCCGCTTCATACTTGCCTAGAAATAAAGCGGTCACGGATCGGCATACATATTCTTCACTCCAGGGTGAGCTAAGTAAGGTGCCTGATGTGCCTCTATCAAAATCAAGGTACGAAGCCCTTCCAAAGATGGAACAAATATACATCCCATGTACCTCAATAACCCATCTGCCTCCAAAGAATATCCTAAGTATCTGCCCTCCAAAGTTCTACTTGACTCAATCTCTGACCTTACCTCCTAGTACCAGCTATCTGTAGGAAGTGCAGTAAGAATCTGACTCCTCAAATCCATAGTCAGAGTCATTTCAGATAGTGTGTGCCTCTATTGAATAAGAGCATAGGCCACTACATTCTCCTTCCCCTGGATGTACTTCACCTCAAAATCGTACTCACAGAGAAACTCCATCCATCACCTTTGCCTAGCATTAAGGTTAGGCTATGTAAAGATATACTGTAGACTCTGATGGTTACTGTGTAACTCAAAACGGTGGCCCAATAGAAAATATCTCCATCGAGTCAATGCATGTACTACTACAGCTAAATCAAGATCATGTGTAGGGTAGTTCAACTCATGATCTTTGAGCATGCACAAATCGTACACAATGACTCATCCATCCTGCATCAATACCACTCCTAGCCCCTCTAAAGAAGCATCGACACATATAACAGAGTCTCCTATAGGATTGGGTGCTACAAGGATCGGTGTGCTAGTCAACCTTTCCTTCAAAGTCTAAAAAGAAGCCTCGCTCTTCTCTGACCAATCAAACTTCTTCCCTTTCCTCTAAAGAGAAGTAATAGGGTGAACTACCCTAGAATTTTTTTGAACAAACCACCTGTAGTAACCTGCTAGCCCCATAAAGCTACGTATCTCTGCCACGTTCGTGGGTGCAAGCCAATCCATGATTGCCTAGATCTTTGTAGGATCCACTGCAATTCCCTCTCTGGATATAACATGACCAAGGTACTTGACCCTAGTTTTGAAGAACTCACACTTAGACAAGTTGGCATACAACTTATTATCCCTCAAACACTGCAATACTTGCCTCAAGTGTTCTTCATGCTCCTTAACATTCCTAGAATAAATCAAAATGTCATCGAGGAATACCACTACAAACCTATCCAGGCATGTATGAAAAACTCCATGCATCAAGCTCAGGAATACTGATGGCGCATTAATCAACCCAAATGGTACCACTGTGAACTCATAGTGGTCGTATCGTGTGTGAAATGTTGTCTTATGACTATCAACCTCTACAATCTGCAACTAATGGTATCCTGACTTAAGGTCAATCTTAGAAAAGACTGTCACACCTTTGACCTGATCAAACAAGTCATCTATCTTGGGTGGAGGGTATCAATTCCTGATGGTGACCTTATTTAACTATCGGTAATCTATGCAAAGACGAAGAGATCCATCCTTCTTCAAAAAGATCACTAGTGCTCTGCAAGGTGATACACTAGGGCGAATGACCCCTTCTCCAACAACTCCTCAAGCTCTAGGCAGAGCTCCTTAAGCTCCTAAGTCATCATGCAGTAAGGTGCTCATGAAATGGGTTCAGAACCAGGTAAAAGATCCACCTTGAAGTCTATGTCATGCTGAGGTGGCATTCCTGGAATATCATCTAGAAAAACATATGCATACTGTCAAAGTATGGGGTGGCTATCTACGAACAACTTATCCTCTCTATCGCCCATCTCCAAATCATCTACTGTAATAGTAAATAACTGGCACCCCTGTCGAACACACCTTCTCAACTGCATAGCTGAGATCATTCTCAGAGATATAGGCCTCTGGACCCCTACTAACTCTACCTCACTGCCAGATGCATCAGTACATAGTATCAACTTGCATCGAGAATCAATCACAGCCCTGTGAGCATCGAGCCAATCCATCCCTAGCACTATGTCATAAGAACCTAATGGTATAACACAAAGATCTGTAGTGGTGTGAAAAGAACCAATCTCCAGTCTACAATTTAGAACAAAGGAATGTACTGCAACTGTAGCACCAGATGCTAACTCAACCTACCACTTACCCTCTTGCCTCACTGGTCCCAGTCTATCACGTGCCACAATGGATGATGAAATAAATGAGTTAGAGGCTCCTAAATCAAACAATATGGTAACTCGGTTACCTTGCAACATACTTGTAGTCTCCACCACTGTACTCTGGTGGTCATCCTGGCGATTATCAACCACAACAAATACATGGTGTCCTCTGCCTGCATCCCCTACAGTCAGCTTGGATGCCGCTGGCCTCTATGTATATTCTGACGTGCCCTTATTGGGACACTATCGAGCTATGTGACCCTGTTGGCCACAAGTGAAACACCCAGTACCTCTACCATAGCCCCTACCACCAAAAGGTGCACTAGATTGCTAAACATTACCCCTAAAGGTAGATTGAGAACTATGCATTGGTTGTGCATTGCTAAAGCGTTTAACACGCCTCCAATTCTAATCACCCCCTGTCTGATATTTGTCATTCTGTCTAGGTGGAAAATCCTTTCATTTTCCCTAAGAGTTCTGGTACTGTCCATTCCGTGTTGGTGTCTGTTGTGCCCTGGGTGGTCCAACTCCCTGCGACTATCCACTGCATGCACTAGTCCCTGCGGCTAAAGTGCTGCCAACCTATACTCCAGCATGACCACCTAAGGCCATAGCCAAATTTTCCTTAATGAGTCTGGCCTTATCCACCGCCACCTCCATGGTCTTGGGTTTGAAAACCCGCACACCTCCACTAATTCAGGCATTTAATCCCCTAAGAAAGTGCTGCACCAACATGCCCTCATCATCACCTATGCCTAAGAACTGTTTGAGCTCTTAAAAATGACGCTTATACAACTCCACTAACATAGTCATCTATCATAGTGTGTGGAACTCATCCCCACGGTGTTGTTGCCAATGATCTGAGAGAAATTTGGTGCAAAACCTCTCAAGAAACATCTCCCAAGACATGGTACCAATATCAATATGGAGCTTTTTCTCCTCCAATCCCCACCATGTGGAGGCAAATCCTCTCGGGTGCATAATCTCACATCTGGCTCTAGTATTGCTACCATAAGGGTGCATAGCAAAGCATCGGTTCAGGTCAATCAGCTAGGTCTCTACCTCTAAACCACTGCCTAATCCATCGACTATGGGAGGTCAAGCCCTATGAAAATCCCTCATATGTGCAGCTACAACTACATCTGACTGAGCTAGTACATCCCTCTCTCTAACAACAATCTAATCCACCCCCTACCTCGGTCCAAGACAGGTAAGAGTCTCCTCCAATAACTGACGCAACTGTGCGCCCTCGATCCCTGGTGGACCTGGATCCTGAACACTACCTCCCAGAATGTTCTGACAAGCCTGTTGCTCTTCATGGTCAGAATCATGAGCAACATGTGGAGGTGAGTTTTGATGACTACCCCCATGTCTGTCTCCTCGACCTCGACCATGGCCTCGGCCTCTCCTAGGTGGCATGATCCTGCAAAAACACACCAAGGTGTAAGACAAGAGATGCAACTTAAATCCTATGCAAAAAATTAATGGTTTCCAAATTAACCCAGAGTTCCTAGCGTTTAAATCTAGGTTTTGATACCAAGTGTAAAACCCTATCCCACAACCTAGAGGACTATGCAATACTGCAGAAGCACAACTAATTGTTTTTCTTCTTAAAAGTTAAAACAAGATGAGTAAAGTATCCTACTCTAACCACATACATCCTCTAGGCTACACATGTCTACATGTGAACACCATTACTTATAAAATTTAACCAACCATAGCATATGAATATTAAACTCAAGATACAACTTACAACAAAGCATTAACCATTGCAAGATAAATCTAACACATAAAAATGTATTGAACATATTTCCATAGATACAACACCATTAAATCCAATAATGAATAGATCATAAATATTATTACAATTACATCACAAAGGTCCACCTCGATACAAATGAAGTATTACTATTATACATAATGAACCACAGTTATAATGAGGAAAGAGAAGAACAACTCTAAAGAACCACACGAGCTCCTTGAACAAGAAGATCTTGCCATCACAAATGAAAAAGAAACTCAACAGTGTAAGATGAATGCCACCCAACCCCCATGCTAGGAGATAGTAACATGAAACCAAGACAACCTATTACCTCTAGACAGAAGCAATATACAAAAATGCTCACATAATAGATAAACAAGAACTAGGGTCACTTTGCTTCCAGAATCACTGAATCAATTATAAGCACAATACAAATAAACTGACTATTGTCATAGGAGGAGTGTCATCACAAAGGTTGCATTGGTTGTCCAAAGGAGGTCTTCCTAGGTCTCGGCCCCCCTCTAGGGTTATCCTAGTAACCTCTCAAGATTTTGGCCCCACATGCACACCAGTGCAGAATTAGTTATCTTTTGAGAAGACAAGACAACGATCTAGCCATTCCAGGCCTTCCCGACTCATCTCAAGTCTCATACAAGCCCTTGAGCCAATGAGCGAGGCTAAATATCTTATTATATATGTTAAGCTAATAGATTATTTAATTCCCACTGAATTATACTGACTCCCACACGAGTTGTCCTAGGATGACTTTGTGTCCCGGCCCTTGCTAAAAGCCACTCCCCTATCGACAACTCATAACTTAAACTACATGCCAAGGGTAGACAGTGCACAAACTAATAATAACATAACACAAGAGATAACACATCCCTACAGATGTCCAACACTGAATCCCAATACGTACACTACCCAAGAAAACTCAAAGGGTGAACTAAAGTAACAACAACCCCTTTTCACAAATTACAACTCTGGAAGACTTAGATTTTCCACAACATCAAATACTCCCCCTAGTACATAATTACAGAAACACGTGCTTTTATAAATACAACTTCAAGCAATTAAAGAAGTGCTATCATCCGGATTTCCTAAATCCATACAATCACTTCACATATTTAAAATGCACCATTGAAATATAGTTCCAACATAAAATTTAACAACGAAGAAAACTAATTGTACATCTTATAGTTTCCACAAGTACTCATAAAATTAACTTAATTGCACAATAAAACAATTAAATCATTTAATTTAATTAATCATACTTATTCTAATAATTACAGTATTACTCACACATTAAATAAATAAATATATAATATGTATATATATAATTAGATATAATTATATATACACCTATTAATATATTATTTAATTACAAATTTAATTATAAGGATATTTATACTTTCTCCCCATTTTCATTTACAAATAACTACAATACAATTTCCAAACCAATGTATATATATATAAAACATATACACATTTATTATATATATATAGATATTATAAAATATGTATTATAAATAACATATATCTTATATTATATGTATATATATCAATATATTATAACCTAACAAATATAATAAAACAAAACCGCAAATCAAAAATCATACACGCCGAACTTTGACGCATGCGCGGGTTTCAACAGTCTGCGAACGCTGTGTTGGGGCACTGGCCACAATCGCACCCATATGAGGGGTGCATTGTGGGTGAGCAGCGTTGAGCGATGCCTCCCACAGCGTGCCTCTCATATGAGCCGTTGTGGGGGAAACTCCCCAACCTTATACAAAAACACACATTTACTGCATTTTTTAAAAGAAATGCCTAAATAAATTTACATCAATTTTTTTCTTGTATCATCAAATTTTGCCATACGGCGATTTCTTGCATTTAAAATAACAGTGTTTAAAATAAATTAAACTCATATATATAATATATATATATGTACATATAATATATAATTTAATATATATGTATATATTTATATATAAATAATTTCAACATTGATTCAAATTGAGCAAACAAATTGCACAAAAGAAGTTTTTCTATAGAGAAAATTTAAAGAAATAGGGAAACGAAACAGAATAATTATTTTCTACAGAGATCTATAATTCCTTTTGTAACAATCTATTTTGAACGAACAAATTACACAGAGGATTTTTAATTGTTTTCTACAAAGGTTTCATTTTCACGACAATCTTTTAAAAGAAAGAAACAAGAACTTCTACAGTATTGAAAATATTTTCCCTAAACTTTTTCAAAATGCATTACAGTAATATAAACAATTTTTCAATACAAAATTCACAAAAACAGTAAAGGAACCAATTCTAGAAGAAACTGTTGCCTCGAGAATTGTTGTCGAGCTTCTTTGTAACTTCAAATTGCCAATGTAGCCAAAACTTCCTCTACTAAATTTGCCTCTTTCCAAAAAATACACAATACACAGCCAAGAACTCTACAACAAAATTCTAAAACAATTCCTCAAAGAGATCCACAATTTCCTCACTAATTTTCAACAACCCACACAAAAACTCCCGTGAAACAACTTTCTTTTCTTTTCCCAAATATCCCTTCCGAGAATGAATTTTCAACAATTAGATAACAAATTTATAACTCAGAGTTATTTCAACAAAATATATTTTCCCTTAACAACTCATATATTTTTCATTCACATGCATTTAAATATAATAATACAATTTACTAATTGCAACCAATTTAAATATTCTTATTTATTTAATTACCGTTTATTTTTAATAATAAAATTTACTCAACAACATAACCAAATTAAATTAATTAATTAATTAATTTATTCTAAATCCTTCACAACAATAATTCATTTAATTAAATATTTAAATTAAATACACATTTAATCTACCAAATTAAATTTACACAATAATAAAATACCCAGAACGACAATGATAAAACTAAGACCAAACTCAAACTGACGACACACTGTACTAGGGTAAAGGTATGACTAGGTAGCCTGTTACTATCTCCCAATATTATTGTTGAGTAGTGGACACACTTAGACCTGTGAAACCAGGTGAAGCTAATGTCCTATACCTGCAATCCTGCAAACAAGAAAATGTTGCACATGTATACAGATAGTAATTCATACACACCGTGAAGAGAGAATCACGAAAATCATAGGGCACTCATAAGCGAGTGATGCAATACCGTTCTCTTCACCAATACAATGTCACATCAACTGATGGGATAATATATCAATTAAACTATGATAAGCAAATATAGCAATATCATCACAACTAAGCATCTATGCAAACATAAAGCATATTTAAACATAATCACCATGCATATAATGTGTCATCACATCAATATAGTCTATCATCGCTCCACTGTCAGCGATAGAATAACCATAACATAAAACATAGTCTAACAAAGTATCTGAGCTATCAAGAAAACATAACAAATTGGAGGGGTGTCAAAGTCCACGTGAACTCACAACTATATAGTGATAATACCCTGTCGGTTGCCAAATAAACATAATAATTCATATAATCAACTGTCCCAAATAAGTCAAGACCAATTTATCATTTAGGCTAAGGTCATATAAAGCCCGATGACCAACCAAATAAATATATACAATATGTAAGGTGGGATACAATGAAATAATACCCGATCACAATACATATATTGTGTATCAATAAAAACATTTGAAGCAATAATCTCCACCTTATGTATAATGCAATAACCCTTGTGAAGCTATATGTATAGCAAGTAAACATATGCACCAAAATAATCTAATGTGCAATAAAGAAGTGCCAATCTATCAAAATGAAATCAACTATACATGATATCACCTGAAAGCCAATGCCACCTGAATAGGAAAAATAACTTTTATTTGCACATGAAGCTCAACATGATCAATACCACAATATATGATAAACAAATGCACCCAAATGCATCAATCCAAAGCATGGTCCACAAAATACTAAATATGCCAAACTGAATACAAAGAGCACCAAGTATCATAATGCCAATCACCAATCAATTTTGACATCAAGGACAATATACTAGAAAGAGAAAGTCAACAAACTCCCCCTTTGTCCTTGATGGAAAAAACCATCTGAAGCCAAAAACCATTTGAAACCATCTGAATTGAACTCACCAATCAAATCACATCAATTCTAAACCAAAAGATGACAATCTACCAATGAATCACTCATATTTCTCCCCCTTTTTGTCTGAAGGACAAAGGGTAAACAATGAAATACCAAAAACCAGTAACTAAACCAACTGCAAATAGAGCAATGAAGCCGTAAATAAATCAAAAAAGCAACAAGAAACTGCTAGGAGAGCTAAAAAGCTCCCCCTAAAGCAATAATGGAACATTAATAGAGCAATGATTGAGAGATAACTCCCAATCAAGACCGAAGTCTTTCAAAAATCTCTTTAGCCAAAGGCTTAGTAAAAATATCTGCCACTTGTGCTTGTGTAGGTACATATTGCACAATAACCTCATTAACCAAAACCTTTTCTCCTAGAAAATGAAATTTAATTTCAATATGTTTGGTTCTGGAGTGCATAACATGATTCTTTGATAAGTTAATTGCACTGGAGTTATCACAAAAACATGGAAATAGGTTTAGTAACATCAATACCCATGTTTGAAAGTGTTTGAGCCATCCAAAAAAGCTGAGTGCAGCAAGATGTGGCTGCAATATATTCAGCCTCTATTGTTGATAATGAAACTGAATCTTGCTTTTTGTTGTGCCAAGCAACAAGACAATCACCAAGATAAAAAGATGCACCACTTGTGCTTTTTCTATTATCAAGACAACCAGCTCAATCAGCATCAGTAAAAGCCATTAAAGTAAAATCATTAATCCTAGGATACCAAAGACCAAAGTCAAGAGTACCCTAGATATACTTAAATATTCTTTTGACAACAATAAGATGGGATTGTTTTGGTGCATATTGGAATCTAGAAACCATACAAACAACTTTCATTAAATTTGGTCTAGAGCTAGTTAAGTATAACAAGTTTCCAATCATTGATCTATACTCAGATTAATCAACATTAGGAGAATCATCAATTTTAGATAACTTATAGCTAGTTACCATTGGTGTGCTCACTGGACGACAGCCATCCATTTGAAACCTTTTCAACATTTCTTTTGCATATTTTGTTTGTGATAAAAATATCCCCTATTCAAGCTGTGAAACTTGGAGGCCAAGAAAGAATGTTAGTTCACCTAACATTGTTGCAGCCAAAGATTATATCATCTACATATACCTCAACAACTAGTATATCATTACCTTCTTGTTTAACATAAAGATTACTTTCCACACCACCTCTTTTGAAACCATTTGTTGTTAAGTGTGCATCCAATCTAGAATACCAAGCTCTAGGAGCTTTTTTGAGACCATACAAGGCCTTTTTGAATTTGTATACATGATCAAATTTATCTTGTCCAACAAATCCTTCTGTTTGTTCCATAAAAACTTCCTCATCAAGATAACCATTCAAGAATGCAATTTTGACATCCATTTGGTACACCTTAAAATTTTTAAAGCAAGAGTATGCTAAGAAAATTCTAATAGATTTAATAAGAGCAACAGGTGCATAAGTTTCACCAAAATCTATACCTTCATGTTGTGCATACCCTTTGCACACAAAACGTGCTTTGTTTCTCACTACTTTTCCGCTTTCATCCAACTTGTTTTTGAAAATCCATTTGCCACCAATAACATTTTTATCATCAGGTCTTGGGACTAGTTCCCAAGTTTTATTCTTCTCAATCTGGCTGATTTCTTCCTGCATAGCTTTCAACCAACAATCATTGTTTAAAGCATCATTAACATTTTTAGGCTCAAACTCAGTTAGTAAACAAAAATGCTCAACAATTTGAGCTTGTTCCTCAATTTTTGTCTTTCTTCTTGTTAAGATTCCTACATCTTTATCTCCAATTATCAGATCTTGAGGATGATTTTTCACAACAATTTTGGAAGGAGTTTTAGGAGGTATTGGTTTGGAACTTGAGGTATCCTCCTATTGTGACTCATCTACTACAACAGTTTTGGGAGTGATATTTGAATCTGCCACAAATTCCTCTTCATCATCCTGTACATGACCAAAATCTAGGTGCAATCTTTCATCAAACTTGACATTAACAAATTCAACAATTTTATTTAGCCTTTTATTGAAACATTTATAGGCTTTCCTATGAGTAGAATAACCTAAAAAGATACCTTCATTAGATTTAGACTGAAAGCTTCCTAAATTTTCATCATCTCTTTTAATAAAGCATTTATAGCCAAATATTCTGAAGTAATTAATAGAATCATATTTTACCATACCAAAGCTCATATGGAGTGAAATTGAACTTCACCCTTATTTGTACTCTATTTAGAATGTAAATAGCTATATGAACAACTTCTTTCCAGTACATATTAGGCAGTTTGGCTTCATCTAACATTGTTCTAGCCATTTCTTTCACTGTTCTATTTTTCCTCTCCACAACCCCATTCTGTTGAGGTGTCCTTGCAGCAGCATATTGTCTTTGTATGCCATGGTGTTCACAATAATCAATGAATTCTTGAGATGTAAATTCACCTCCCTTGTCTGATCTTAAGCATTTAAGTTTCATATCAAACTTTTTCTCAACCATCTTACGAAAGATTTTAAATCTGTCAAAAGCTTCAGATTTAAGTTTGAGAAAGGTTACCCAAACCATCCTTGTGTAGTCATCTACAAATAACATAAAGTATTTTTCACCATTTATTGACCTAGTCCTAGTAGGACCACAAAGATCAGTGTGTACAAGCTACAATGGCTTAGTAGAAGAATGTTCTTTATATTTAAAGCTCACCTTAGTTTGTTTTCCCTTAAGACATTCTTTACACACTGTATTTTCTGGTAAATACTCAATATAGGCAAGCCTCTCACATTATAATTTTTACTTATTCTAACCAGATTGTCAAAGTTTATATACCCTAAACATTTATGCCATAACCAATTTTCTTCCACCTGACCCGTAAGACACATACCTTCACTGCTTTCATGATTAGAAGAGTCAAGAAGATTGTAAATGTTTCCAGAAGTTCTCAAACCTGTTGCAACTATTTTACCAGATTTGTTGTTTTTTATTTCACAACCTTGTGCACCGAATGTGACATGATATCCATTATCACAAATTTGACTAACAGTGAAAAGATTATGTTTCAATCCTTCTACATAATACACAACATAGATTGGTGTGTCATCATTTATAAGTAAAGAACCTTTACCTTTTATCTGAATACGTGAGTTGTCGCCAAACTTAACGAATCCTCCTTCATAATCTTAAAGTTTCAAGAACTTGTCTTTATCACTAGTCATGTGGTTTGAACAACCACTATCCAACACCCAAAATGTCTTTTTCTTGGAGAGAAAGGCAGTTTGCACCAGCATAGATTGCTCTACACTTGGAACAAACTTGGGTCTCCAAACTTTCTCTGTGTTAGGTCTATTTTGTTTGCATTGCTTAGATGTATGACCAATAGTATTGCATTTGAAACATTTGATTATATTTGGAAAACCAAAGAATTGTTTGTGACCAAATCTAGGTATTCTAGACAATATGAATTTGCAACTATTCACTTTATGCCCAAATTTATTGTAGTAGAAGCAATAGCCATGAAAAAATGCATTAAATCTAATATTGTTTCTTTTATGCTCAAAAGATTGCTTCTTACCAACTGTTTTGAAGTTCTGATTTGAACATTCACCAGTACTGAAACCTATACCAGTCATGTCCCTATGTTGTTTCTGCTTTCCAAGCAAGCCATTTAAATGCAGAGTGCTTTCATAACCTTCCACTTGTTTCTTAAGTTTGACTACTTCCATTTCAAGCCTCTGGACTTCCTTATCTTTATCTACAAGAACTGATTTAAGATTGTCTATAGTTCTCCTAGAATCATCAAGTTTAGTTTGTAAAGATGTAATTTCCTTATTTGGACTTTTCTCTTGTGAAGCAACTTGTTTCTTTAATTTTTTGATTTCTTGTAAAGCACAAAATAACTCACCTTCAAGACTTATTTCTAATTTAGAGTGATTTTCTATTTGATTTTTTGACTGATTGCTTGAATCCTTTTGTGTAGAAATTTCAGCCATGAATAAAGTTTCATCTTCTTCATTTAAGGACTCATCTGTCTCAACATTTGAGTTTTCTTTGCTAAAGAGACTCTTTTTCTTTTTGAGATTATTGTTAAATTTCTTTTTAGGATTCCAAGACTTTTTCTTAAATTGTTTTTCTAATTTCTTATCATCATTGGTTTGATCTAGATAAGGACATTTAGCTGCAAAGTGACCAACTTTGCCACAATTAAAACATTTGAAAGGAATTTTTCCTTTATATTTCTTTGTCAATTTTCTTACCAAAATAGCTTCTAAGGTATCAAACAATTCAAATTCACTATCTAAGTCTTCTTGCTTTTCTGCTTTAAAAGCAGTCTCTTTAGAGGTTGAAGTAGAGCTTCCTATCCTCATTTCATATGCTATTAATATGCCTTGAAAATTGTCCAAAGTAAGTGATTCAAACCGCTTCTTTTCTTCAAGAGCAAAAACTTTAGACTCAAATTTAGGATGTAAAGTTCTAATCACTTTTTTAACAACATCAGACTATGCAATTGTTTCACCTAGACCTCTTCTTGCATTGACAACTTCATCTATCGTTAAGAAATAATCAGCAATATTTTCATCGTCTTTCATTCTCATTTCCTAAAATTGACTCTTGAGAGTAAGGATTTTGGATTGCTTAACTTTTTCATTTCCTTGATAAATGTTTTCAAGCTTTTCTGAAATGTCATATGCAGATTTACAATGCATGACTTTGACAAATACATCTTTTGTCAAACCACACAACAATGCATGTTTAGCTCTTGAATTCATTTCATATTTTCTTTTCTCATCATGATTTGTAGGTATGGTATTAGGTGCAGTATATTTACTGCACATTAAGTTCCAAACATCAAGATCTAAAGAAATCAGATATGTTTCCATTGTTATTTTCCAGAACACATAATCAGTGCCATCAAATAGAGGAGCTCTT
>VDFB02344442.1:0-17763 GCA_007258455.2 Sequoia sempervirens | reverse complement strand
ATTTATTTAATTCCTCTTTTGTCGCTATTTTCCTGATTATTAAATAAATAAATTTATTTATTTATCTAATACGCCACAATTACCTAAGTCTTCCTTTAATTAAATAAATTTCTTAATTTATTTAATTCCCCTTTTGTCATTTATTACTCTTGATTATTAAATAAATAAATTTTATTTATTTAATTACGTCACTAAGCAAGTCCCCGTCTTTTAAAAATTAAATAGATTCTAATTTATTTGATTTTTGTCCATTTTCTACTATAATTAAATAATTATTTTAATTATTTAATTATTCATTAACCTCTTCTCTCATTAAATTAAATAAAGTTAATTTATTTAATTTGGTCCACTCTCTTGAATTTTGAATTAAATCATTATTTAAATTCGAAATGATTCCTTTGCTTCACATTCCTCTATAATTAAATAATATCTTTATTATTTAATTATTTCATCGTCACCTCGAGTAAATAAATTTTATTATTTAATTTCTCCAAAGAACCTCTTCTTTGTCCGTACAATCTTATCTTCCAAATCAATTCTATCTTTTTGACATCTCATTCTTGATCTCTTTGATTGAATTATCTTATAATTCAATCTTGGCCCTTCATCCTTATCATTTGCCCTAATTTTGACCTAACCCTAATTCTTATTCCAACATTCAATCTTGATCATTGATTCTAGGGTTTTTTGTCATCTTCTCATCCTGGCCACACATTCAAAATTGCAGTTTTTATAAAATGGCAATTTTGTTCTCATTTGGGGCTCTCTTAGCTCTCTATCTCTCTCATGCTCAGATTTTAACTTAGGTTATTGTTATCTTTGCAGTCATTGTCATTTGCAGCCATTTTTGTCATTTTAGTTTTATTGTGAGGTCATTTTCTTTCATACAAATCCTTCAACACTTGCATAGGGCTTAGTCATTTTGTCATAGTTGCTCACACAAATCTGAGGGCATCTTTTATTTACTGCAAGCTAGGAGGTGTAACAAAGGTCAATCATGGAAGGTGGAGACTTAGGGTAACTTTGTCCCTTTTGTTTTCATTATTTCCTTTGTACTTTGTTATTTCAATGGATTTGATGTTATTGTGCTAACCCCTCTAACATTCTCTGATTTTCCCTTGATTACATGCATCATCAGAGCCTCTCACACATGCATGGAACGTATTATTATGTACTCAGAGATATGATATTATAATGTACATAAGAGGATATAGATGCTAAAATGTGACACACATCCCTTAAGTTGGTTGTATTAGGTAATTAGGAGGCCTATGTGTGTTTAGTGGTTTACTCCATCATTATGTTATTTGGAGGAGGCTATATAAAGAAGTTGAATATTATTGTAAGGATATGTGAAAGGTATATAATGTATTTGGGTTCACCTGGAGATATAGCATGAAGTGGCTTATTCCATAAGGATTTTTACCCTACCTCAAGGATTTACTCTATTTTTGCATATATTATATATTATGACATCTTGGCCCATTAATATCTCTTGTGTTGTGTATGATCTATCTTCTACATTAAATTATTCCCATTATTATATGTGTGGATTTTACCAAGTAAATCAAAGCTAAGATTTGGGCTAAGGTGGGGATGAAACCCTAATTTTTAAAGATTCATCTATATCTTCCAAATGATTATGAATTTTTCTATAATATTTTTCTCAGTAGGAGGATCACATAAGGAATCGACAATCCAAATTTTAACATTAAACTTTTGTCCATCAATATTCAATGGGTTATTATAATTTTAGGGTTTTCATAATGTTTCTCTACATGCACAAATCATGGAATTTATTTATTTATTTATATTTCTAGAAAGCTGACCAAAATTCATTTGGGATCTATTATTTGCAATTTTGCTTTTGAGGTTGCCAATATTATGAAATGGTCCAATATGGTAGAATGGTGATCTATTGAAAGGATTTTTCTGAAAACCCTAGTTTTAATTAGGTGTTCTAATTTTGACAGAAGTGGTGATGCATTAGAATAGTGGAACCAATATAAAAGAGGCTACAGTGACATGGAAAAATAGAAAGCATAGTTTTCAATAATATTAAAAGGTGAAGCTAAACATCAATGTGTGTCATTGCATACTAACATTTTTTCATTGATGAATTGGAATAGTCTTTTCTTCTAGATGGGAACCAAAAGACATAATAGAAGGATGAGAGGATGAAGAGGAGTATATTGAAAAGAAAATGAATAAAAGTAAAGGGTACAAGTGCATGCACTTTAGCTTCAAGGAAGGAAGACTCAATCCTTTAATCCCATAGATGTATTCAAAAGGAAAAATCTATTATTTTTGTAAACCCTAGAAAGAAGTATATAACTTTATCAACATGGGATTTTCCAAGCAACTATAACTACAAGAAAAATCAAATCAAGGATATTCAATTATTTGAAGAATTGAACATCTCTATGGATAATGTGTTCTCATTCAATTTCTTGTGTTTTGGATATGAATGGATTGGATATAATTCTCAAATATCATTGTTTATAACATTTGGGAACAATAAACATTATTGTTTAAAAGAGGTTTATATGAATTGTTGGTATCAAAGAAAAACATTAGAATTGTAGGATATTACACATAATGAAAACCAAAGAAAATTCAATGTAAAGTGAGTTCAAGAATCTATTGATTATTGCACTAAATAGTAAGATGATAAATAAGAGGAGAAAGATCTAAAGGAAAAAAGGAAAATATTATTTCCCATCACAAGCCATTAGAATTATAACATAATTGCATACCCTTGTAATTTAATATTATGTTTTGGGATTATTTTAGGGGTCATTTTAACCCCGACGTTGGCCCTTTTCCTTCACTATTGCCAATTTTTTTTTATCACATTTTGATTCTTCTCAGTAACTAAAGATCGTGTCTTAAATTTTGAGTGATTTCTCTACACGAGTGTGGCACATGGATGTCCATAAATGTGCTAGCATCCTACAATTTTTCAAACCCTAAATGTTACTTTCTATCCAACTACTTTTTGTTGCCTACTATAACACCATCTATCCAAAAAAAACCCTCCGACATTTAAATCTAAACCTTAAACTTCCAAAGAACACTTTTGAAAACCTATATTTGATTTTTCTTCCTCTCCATGAACAACATCAAGAACCATCTCTTGGCTCTACTCAGTTGAACATACCTCCATTATTGAAGCTTTTTGAAGTTGCATGCTACCAAATTTTCATTGACATCTCCATTCACTCACTTGTCTCTTCTACATCATGTGCTAGTAATATTATTTCAATATTTACTTTTATTCTTGTTTAAGTATTAAATTGTAATCCTTCTTTCTCATTTTCTTCTACATTTATTTTAGAAAATGTCTTGGTGATTACCACCACCATTTATCCAATATCATACACACTATAGTTTATCAATCCTTGTAGACCTAAGATTTAATATTCATAACTTTATTTCAACATTGTATTCTTAATCTTAAATGTACTTAGGCTAAGTTCACACACTAAATCTTTATTTTCTATATGACTACTTGTGGAGGTTAAAGACCAAATTAGGGGCTTGACCCTTCTTGGCAAGCTCCTAAGCATTCCCTAACTATTTTTCTCATTCTAGCTATAAGTATTTGGAAGACTACAACCATATGGAGGTTTTGTTGTCTCTTCATTTTACCTTGTTATTCATATTTATCATTTCAAAGTACATAGATTAAATTAAACTTGTAATAATTATGTGTATTGTAGTATCTTCTAATTTTATGTTTATGTTGTCTTTATTTCTTATTGTGCTAGTGAGTTCAAAAACTAGTTATTTTTTAAAAATAAT
Organism: Sequoia sempervirens; assembly: GCA_007258455.2. Lineage (NCBI taxonomy): Eukaryota > Viridiplantae > Streptophyta > Pinopsida > Cupressales > Cupressaceae > Sequoia > Sequoia sempervirens. The sequence continues at coordinate 13,959 of VDFB02344442.1, read as the reverse complement.
TTGTATCTTTTTAAAATGATAGTACAAGATTGGGACAATATTGTATAAGAAGGACGACAACATATTTCACAAACATATAAACATCACAATAACATCTTGAGTAGTGAGCTCCATCCTTTGGTAACAAGTTCCTTTCTTTCTATTATTTATAATTTTGAATTTAGTTTGTTGATTTTGTATGTTAGTTTGAACCTATAAATTAGTATTTTACAACCCAACTCAAATTTAATGTTATATAAAGGTTTAAAAGTATCAACTTCTCTATGTTACAATAATAAGTGGAAAAATGGGTGAAGAATCAAAGAAAGTTCTTGAGAAAGGAAAGGGTGTGATATATAGGAATTCACATTATTCTAAGATGAAAGAATCATGGAAGAAACCATAATGGATGAATGATACCACATGGAATAAATATGCTAATCACTATGTATCTACTTGGAGTTAAAGGAGAAATTACAACAATAGAAAACATCATAGAAGTAAAGGTTATTGATAGAAGAAAAGGATGGCATACTATGATGAAGAATGAAATCAGATGGGTGTGCTAAAGCATGTATGAATGATAGGATCTAGTTACCATAAAAATAAAATCATTATGAAGATCACTTATGGATGGTTGGGTGATAGGACATGGCATCCTATTTTTAATGACTTGTAGTAGTCTTACTATTTGAATTTTTCTCATGTTTCGAAGATGAAACATGTCAAGGAGAGATGACATATTATATAGCTAGTGATATAATATTATAATGTATATACAGGTACTATTTAGTTAAATTCATCTATAAATGAACAAGTTTTATCATGTTAGATAATGAAATATTTAACGGTTTAAATGATGGAGGAATTTCAAACAAGTTCAATAGAGGCATATTTAGGAAATACATTTTTTAAATAGGTGCAATGGAGGAATCTTCAAGTAAGATAGGTTAGGAGAATTTCGATTCCCTCATAAAAACAACAATTAAAAATTGTTTGAACCACACCCTCTAATAAATAGCTAAAGGAAAAGGAAGATGAGAGGGTAATAAATTGGTGCTATGCAGCCATGTTAATATTACATGGGTTGAGGGCCTTTTATTATTGTAACTGTGAATGATTTGCCTAGACTTGCTCAAACATGAACAAACAATCAAACATTAGTCAATAAACAATTCATAAACAAGCATTCCCCATGAAATTCATCCAAACACAATAACAAGAAAACAAAGTAAAATATCAAATGAAAGCTAATGAAATCTTATTCAAATGCTAAAACCAGTATCCCATGGGGGAATTGGTGCTTCTTTGATGTGGAAAGAAGCCCTTTCCCAATTCCTTGAAAAGCTTGATGATGGATGTGTGATTCTTGATGAAAATTTCCAATATCCTAGCTATGGATGATGAATTCTATGCTAACTTGGATGAAAATGTGGATGAACTTGCACAAACTTGTATATAATAACCTTGCATGAAGTTGTGGATCCCAAATCAATAGAAAAGGCCTCTATTTATAATGAAGAAGGATGGAGGATTGAAGAATAGGATGACTGTGGGATTAAACTTTGAACCAATGGCATTGTGTCACTTGTCAACATGCTAATGAAGGAAAGTGGAGAACATTTTGAACAATGTGCATGTTAAATGCATGTAGGTGGAATTTGAATTTGAAGAAGTGACTTGTATAAGGGGGGATGTAAGATGAATTAATGCCAAGTTGGCTCAAAGAGAGGACATGTAAGAGCTTTTAATGCCAAGTTGGAGGAAAAAAGTCCTTTGGGAGGGAGAATTCAAATAAGTGGAATATTCCAAGAATATGCCATATTTGAATAAAAATAGGGGGAATTAATAAATCAAATAAATTGATTTACATGTGCAACTTGCAAAAACTAGAGGAATGGAGGATTAGTGTGAGGAGTTAATTAGGATTAATTAACTTTAGATTGAATTAGTTGATTTGACATTTGATTTAGATATTTAGATTTATTTAAATCAAATGAGAAGATAGTGGAAGATTAGTAATTTAATTAAATAAATTTGATTTATTCAATTAAATGAAGAACATTAGGATTCAACTAAATAAAATTGATTTATTTAATTAAAAGAGGACATTAGGATATAAATAAATAAAGTTGATTTATTTAATTAAAAGAGGAATATGGAGGAATTTAATGAATTTAATCAAATAAAGATTATTCAATTAAATGGTTAGTATGGATGTGATTAAGGAAGAATTGGTGTTAGTGAATTAGGATTGAGTGCATGATATCAATCGGGATATTTTGAGCATCTACATTTTCCCCCTCTTTGAAGCAATGTACCCACTGCGTTAGTTCAAAGAATAACCTTGCCAAGATCAAAATTCAAAAATTTTATGATTTTTTCGGATGCCCCACTACTGCCCCTACAAGAAGAATTATGCTAGTATACTACCCCTTCGAGAGATCAGACAAAAATTTGGATTTTTGGGCGATTTCTTGAAAAAATACAAGCTACTCGACGGGTCCAGAAAGGCTCTAGGATGCTGAAAATATGCCAAAACACAAAAAAAGGATGCAAAAGCGATGTCGGGGGTGCAAAAGCCTAGTTTGAAAGCTAAAATAGGGCAAAAAAACCCTAATTTTCATGCTTAAATAGGCTTGGAAGGGTCACTTTCCATTCATTTTTGTATGCACACTTTGAAAATTCTAGCCTTTTGAGCTTTGACACTCTTGCAGAATGGCGAAAAGAGTGCTTCCCTAACACATTTTTGAGCGAGTTTGCGTGCACCAGAGACCTCTAGGCACAATAACACTTGTATGTGACCCTAACCCAACTTAAAAATTTTATTTTAAAATTTTTATTTTTAATCACATTTATTAAATTTTGAAGAGTCAAAGTCCCCAATGTCACTATATAGCAACACACAAAGTGCAAAATCGGTGATGCTGAGGCTCAAATAGCACCACTTGTGTGAATTGCGATGCTGCATCACAATTTGACCTTAGGTTTTCAAACTCCAAATGGTGACGTAGTGTAAGTGGTGATGTCGTGGTCAATTTTGAGTTTAAGGTTTTCAATTCAAAGGGCCTTGCTAGTGTAAATGGTGATGTCGCAGTTTGTTTTGCATTTTCAAAGGGTCCAACATCATTATTTGGAGTTTTTCAAATAGTGACGCCTTTGCAAATAGTGACACATTTGTTGTTTTGGTGTCAAAAACTTCAAACGATGTAAGATCTTTTTACGAAATTTGACGTTGTGGCTTCATAGATGCAGGAGACTAGAGAGCTTGTGCTTTCATGTGAGCATCGACCCTTGGTCCTAAGCAGATTGAGTGGTTTACACAAGTTACGACAGGAGCACTTGGGGGAGATGGGCCTCTGGTACGTCACCTATGCGCCCATTGTCTGGACCCACCTAGTGATGATGACAACGTTGGCCGAGAGGTGGCATAACGAGACCTCGTCCTTTCACCTTCCCACTAGTGAAGAAATTGTTACTTTGGAGGACGTATGGCGGATCCTGCAGTTGTTGATACATGGTGATCAAGTCATCTGTGACATTGATGTCGACACTGATGCATGTTTTGAGGTCATGGAGATGAAGGAGCTTACATTTATTGAGGGTCAGATTGACCTGGAGTACTACGGAGGTCGGGTGCTATCTTTTCGACTGATTTTTGCTATGATTATATGCAGATTGGTAGCCCCTGATCATCGAGGAAAATACTTTAGTCCAGGATGGGGCTTGGCCTGGGAGAGGATGCTTCACCGAAGGACCCTGTTTACCTGGGGACCAATGATGCTAGCCTCATTATACCATGATATGCATGATTTTACATATTGCGATAATCGAGCGATTGGTACTGGCATGACACTGTTGTACATTTTGGCCTAGGAGCACATTGTTGTGCTTCAACCACTTGTTACCTTGGTTGATATAGAGCCTGATGATCCTGAGATCTGGAGATACAGGTGGGATTACTTTGAGACACACAAGACAACTAGGTCTACCTCATTAGTGCCAAGTTTTAGATGAGATGACAATGTTCACATGGAGGCCTTGGTTATAGATGCTTGCATGTTACATTGACGTGCAATGACTATTCTATGCTTGAAAAACCCAACTGATGCAGTGGAGGGAACATACCATCATAGAGCGCTACCTGCCAGACAGGGTGGCCCACCAGTTTGGAGATGTTCAGAATCGACCGGATGATCAGTATGTGGCCATCTTTGCTCGATCAACCTGAGAGACTACATGGGGATGAACGATTCTAGTGTTTGATGCAGTTGATTACTTCTGGTAGTTGGTAGCTAGGCCATGGGCCTAAGGTCAGGGGAAGGTAGATCCAGGCACTACATGTGCATATGATGATTGGTTCAGACCCCCACTCCGGTTAATAAATCCAGGAGTGGCACTTCCATGGAGGAGACCTCGAGGAAGGACAACTAGGAGAGCATAGGTGGGACAGGTTCTTGGAACACCTGGGGGAGATGGGTAACCTCCATAGTAGCCAAATCAACAGCCTGACTAGCAGCAGGATCAACAACCTCACTAGCCACATCAACCACAATAGCTAGATCAACGGGATGCCCAAAAAAAAAACCTATAGGGATAGGTGAAGGGTTTATAGGAATAGCTATAGATGGTCACAGTAGAGAGGGATCAGGCCAAGGAACAGGTCTAGGCCCTTACTACGAAGAGAGATCACGAGTGGTGGCAGAGGTAGGTGACAGAGGTATAGTTGGCTCAGGAGGTCGGTCGCAGGCAACAGTTAGAGAGCATGGTTTCCTTGTCCCAAGGGAGGACCATACCAGTGCGGATCATGTACCGTGATGCCGTTCAAGAGGCTGAGTATTATAGGTTCCATTATCGGTAGGTTGTACCTTCAGCTACTCGGGTGCCAGATTATTCTTAGCAGATAGGGTTTCGGCAGCCAAAGGACCAACTAGAGAGGCATTCGGGTGAGGGAAGCAGCCATCAAGGCTAGCTGCTACACAGTTTTGATTGGAATTTGATCCCTTTTTAGATAGACTCACATGCTCCGTTTTTGATAGCCCTATGGGCATTTGTATGTTGATTGATATACATACACTTGAGTCAAATTTGTACCATGACAATGATGTTTTTTTTATATATATATGATATGATCAATTTATGATGTGATGTGTCTACTTTATTTATGCTTTATGGATGGATGCATTTGATGTTGTGTGATTCTATATGATGTGATATGATGCATGGATTTTACTTTATGTGATGGATGATTATGCAAATGTTCGTGGATGCATTTTTTTCTGTATATTTCTATGCACTTTTTATGGTGATAATGTTTGTAGTATGGATGCTTGGATGCAAATATTTATGGTATGCAAATGATTTTAAGATGCTTAGACTAAGAGATCTATATTATGATGATGATGTAAATGAGATGAACTAAGATGTTGAGAATAACAAATCTATATTATGCCATGATGATAATGCAATGCATGCAAGATGATTAGTGTTTCCTATTATATATGATATGAATGATATGAAACATGCTAACGGTTTGTGGATGCAAGATGGATTCTTTGGTGATGTTTGATTAATTTTCATGATACCATGTTAATGTGGAGAGAAGAGAGAAGAAATGAGATGATGAAAAGAGGATCCAACAAGTCCATGATTTGATGAGACTTTTTTAGAGATAATGATGAGAGATGGAAGATGTTTCGCTTCTCAGAAATTGGGATTTTAAAAGAGCTTACTTACCTTATGTTTGATAACAAACATAGTCATGATGCATCAAGGTATAAAGAACTAGGATGGCATTGCACCTAGTGTGATGGACTTTGACTCGACAATCAGATAGGAGTATCCTTGTTCACATGGCATACAAACCCTATTTAGAATGCAGTTCAAATATTCCAAACATCTCGGACCAAAACATAAGAAGTCAACAAGACACCTGAAACACCCTCCCTACAAACAAAAAAAACACATATGACCAAGGTTATATTACAAGAATATCCAACAAGCACAATAGATAAAATATAATGATCGTTGCCCCATTCCTTTCTCTCTAAATCGTTTTGTTTAGACATCATCGAGAGGTCATTGGAATGAGCACAATAAGATAAATAAACAAGATAAAGATCAAGTAAACAAACTGTGATAAGGTGAAAATATTGTTCCAATAACGAGTAGCAACAAAAGAAATGCAAGAAACAATGAAAACACCTAACACCTCAAGATTGGGCAAAATGTTGAACTTAAACAAAGAAGATGGAATGAAATGATTATACCTTGTCAAGTTGTCCCTTGGTTGGCCCTTCGGTCTTTGATGTTGTGTATGCTCCTCTTGATGGAAAAAGATGTGAGATGGGATGCAAATATGGTTGAAAGTAGATGAATATGGGATGCAAGTGCTATGGTGAAGGAAAAGTGTGAAAATTGGATAAGTATGGCTCAAATATCAAATTGGCAAGAGTTTGGCTATGAAATTATAAGTTGTTCAAATGAATGAGAGAGGGGGGTATTTATAGAGAATTATGAATTCTCTAGAGAAATGAACGGCTAGGATTGAGCCACCATGGCCAAGATGTAGGGCTATGGTGAGTTGAAGACTCACAAGGCTTCACATCTTGCCTTGTGGAGGGTGAAGTGGCCTAGGATGGGATGAGATGGAAGGAGGGTAGATGATGTGGAAGAAGGACAAGTACTTTAAAAGTAAATTGGGAGAATAAAAGTGTATTTAAAATTCGTATGCTTGGAGAATATCCAGTGGATAAAAGAAGGTTCCAAAAGGGAGGTGAAAAGTACCTTGGATAAAACAAGGTCCTTAAAAAAGTAAGTGCTCACACACATGTGACTTTATGTGACAAGTCAAAGGTCACATGTGGAAGAGCCCACATGCGACTTGATGTGACAAGTCAAAGATCACATGGGGAAGAGTCCACATGTGACTCGATGTGACAAGTCAAAGATCACATGGGGAAGAGAAAAAAGAATTTAATATTCCTTGGAAGGATAAAAGGAATTAAAAATTCCTTGGGAGGTTGATTAGGCTAGTTAATGAAGGATTAGAGGAGGGTTAGGTGGCTAAGAGAGATTAGGGGCCAACTTGTAAAAGTTGGAGGATGTGACACATCCTAATCAAGGATTAGGCATGTGCACATCCGTAATGATGAGATTATGAGGTGAATTAACATTAGGCAAAAGGGATGTGACATGTGAGGAATTAAATAAATGTCATATTTATTTAATTCATTTGATGAAAGGCGTAAGGTTTTTAATTATTTAACTAAATACCTTAGGGGTTAAAAGAACTTTAGGTGTTAATTAAATAATAGCAATATTACTTAATTAATGCAAATGAGAGGATAATTAGATGAAAAGAGATAAATTTGGACAAACGAAGTGTCAAAATTTAGGTGTCTACATTTTTCCCCTCTTTGAGATGGTGTTATGAAGTAGCATCATTTCAAAAAATATTAAAAAATAGAACCTAGAAGAATATGGTTCGATCGGAGAAGACGCCTAAGTCATTCAAAGGAGTGACTAGGGAGGAAAAATAATGGGGGTGAAGATGAAGAGTAGGGTTTGAGGATGCCCCCTCGAGAGAACATGTGGGTTCAAGAGAACATGGGTGTGCTCTCAAAATGGATGATGGGATGCAAGGGGAGATGAGGAAAATGATGCAAAGTGATGGTCAAAAGAGGAGGACAAGCGATAGGAGATGGATGAAGCACAAATGGATTTGAGGACAAATATGATGTTGCCCCAGTCAAGCTACAATCCAAAAGGGGTGGATGAGGGATGGAGTGTTGTTAATGAGGGAATGAGAGAGCCTGAAACAACATGAGGATAGGGAAGGATACATCCCAATGAGTGGTGTTGATGAGGGAAGGATACATCCCAAAAAACCACTAAATGATAGGGAAGAATACGCCCTGATGATTGATGATGAAAATGTTGTTGACAAGGGAAGGATTCATCCCAAAAAAAAACTGAAGGGATATGGAAGGATACATGATGATGATGATGATGATGGGGTCGAGGCTTGTAACAAGAGTGGGGACAAGACCAAAGATTTGATTAGATAATTTGTGCTAGATTGAATGGGGGAGGATTGGATTGGGATGTGAGAGGGACAGAGGATAAGATGCTTAGAATAACCAATCTATATTATTCTAAGAGGATGGAAGAGATGATGATAAGAGATTAGATTGGATAGGGGAGGGAGATTGATGAAGGATGAAGGGATGGGGGGATTTTGATAGATAAGAGGATGGGGGATACATGCAATATGATGGAATGGAAAATGAAATGCAATCCTAATGCAATTTTCCATCTTCAAAGCACTAATTTTTGCTATAGCATAAGACACAAGATGCCAGGGTATGGAGAACCAAGGCCGATGCATGTCTAATGCATAAAATGAACACAACAAATAAGAAGGCTATCCCAACATCAAAAATTCATGAAGACCTTGGTTGAGCTAGGTATTGGGATAACCATAAGCACATAGGATTCCCTAGCATAGCACAAGATGACAAGGATCATGGTGGGTACTACGCGAGACAACCAAGAAGACAAAGACAAACAAAAAGATCAAGATATGCTCCTATGACTACCAGTCACAACACACCATGATATGATGGACCAAGGAAACCATGAAAAGTTGTGATAGGGAGCTCAAATGATAAAGAAAAGCCAAAGATTCAAAAGATCACAATCGATTTCAAACGTCCTTTGCCATAGGATCAAGAGGATGGATAGGGTTGATGAGGTCTGTTAGGAAGGATGCATCCTGTTGAGACCAAAGATGATGGATACTAAACTAAAAGATTGTTATGACGTGGGATGCTCAAAATCAATTGGATTTCCTAATACATGTGGATCTCGTTTGTGAAGAACTAGCTAGATAAGGGCATAGATTGATGACACGACACAAGAGACAAGATACGAGAAAGAAGACTGACACACCCTAAAGACCTAGGGGCTCGGGGGCTGATCAGAGATGAGCCTTGCCTACGTGAAAGCACAGAGCCCTCGTAGATAAAAGACTAATGAATGACCATGGATAAAAGTGGGAAGAGGACAATGGAGACATCAATGGATGGCAGGACTGGACAAAAAAAGAGCCCCGAGGGTGGATCAAATGATCAACCTTTCCTACGTGAAAGCACACGGGCAACATAGTTCAACAAGAGACCAAAGACAAATGATGGATGAGGGATTATGATGGGATAACCCTGATAAGGGAATAAAATGATGGAACCAATATGATGAGACAGGATAGACCTGGTGGACAATAGAGGATGGTAATTATGAAGCTTAGGTATGGGATAGTTATCCAAATCATCAAAAGGACTTGGGAGGATGATATGATAGATAGATGAATGATGAAAAGTGAAAATGAATTGGAAAGATGTGCAAGAGAAGTAGGAGTGATGATGATTTAGATAGATGGAATTCAACTGCATTGGGAGAAGCCTATAGCCAGATACAAATGACAAGGGATTATGAGATGGGATGAAGAGATAGGGATGGGGAATAGAGATAGGGATGGAGCAATGGAAAGGATGGTTGGATAGGAAGACAAGGATGGGGGAGGAGAGGGATGGGGGATACAGATAGGGATGGATAGAGAGGTAAGGATGGGGAGATGGAAAGGATGTGATGGTGGATGGATAGGAAGATAAGAATGGGGAGATAAAAAGGATGGATAGGGAGACAAGGATGAATAGAGGGATGGAAGGGATGGTTGGATAGGAAGACAAGGATGGGGGATGAGAGGGATGGGGGATAAAGATAGGGATGGATAGAGAGGTAAGTATGGGGAGATGGCAAGGATGCGATGGTGGATGGATAGGAAGATAAGAATGGGGAGATAAAAAGGATGGATAGGGAGACAAGGATGAATAGATGGAAAAGGATGTGATGATGGAGGGATAGGAAGATAAGGATGGGGAGATGGAAGGGATGGATAAATGATGTCTCCAAGGAATATGTTGCAAAGAAAGTAGATGCTCCCACTCCTAATATGCCATTTGTGATGAGGCATGAAGGATGGAAGATAGAAGGAGAGTCAAATAAAAGGGTGAGATGGATATGGATAGGATGCATGGATGAAAAAGATAGATTAATGGTAGCATGATGGGTGGACAAAGAAGGTAGATGGGGAGGATAAGGATTAGGATAGGGGGGTAGATGTATGGTAACATGATGGGTGGACAAAGAATATGATAATGTATGGATGAAGGGAAAGTATGCCAAGAGGTGTCCAAAGCATGAGAGGAGCCTATAAAGATTGGTGTGGATGGAGGGGGTGGATATAAATGGACAGGACATGGATGGAGGGTGGAATGGAGGAAGGGACACCTGTTTACTAGGTTTTCATCATGGTACTTATCCAAGGCACTTTTTTTCCAAGTTTTCACCATTGGACGAATGATTTCTCTTTACTATTTTATTATTTTTTTGACAATTTTTTGCATTTTTTTGTATTTTTCTAATTTTTGGATAGAATGCAGATGAAGATGGATAAGTATAGGGAGGTGGATAAGCGTATATGGACCCCAACATCAAGTTCCATGCGAGGTAATAAGAGCCTATGTGAAGTGACTATTGGATGTTGGTACAACCCTATTAGTCTAAGTGGATTATGCAAGAAAATGGATCAAGGGGATTTGATGTGGAAGATATATAGGATAATGGATGGGATGTTGGAAAATGTATGGATGGGATGATGGAGTGGATGTGTGATAAGCCGATGAGTTCAGGACCAAAATTGGAACATGTGGTGGTGGATGTGAAAGAACAAGAGGATTAATGGATGGAGAATGTGGGGATAATGGAAGAGGTAATGGAGAATGCGGGGATAATGGAGGAGATGTGATAGCAAATTTTGGGACATAAGGACCCAAAATAGATTTAAGAGATGAAGGGTTTGAATGATTACCATTTGGACTAGCAACTTTGGATGTTGTTATGGATGCTTCATTTGAAGGCATTGCATCTTTTTTCTTTCGGATCCACATGGTTTTGGTTTTTGCTTCTGTGGGCCTTTGAGGCCTACAAATTTGATTTGGATTTTGGATTTTATTTTTATTTTCTTCAACATGTCTTTTAGAGGGGACATGAGGAGCTTTTGATTCATGTGGATGTTTATATTTATGCATTTTTAATTTGGCATCCAAAGTTCTTTTAGTAATAATAGGATGGGCGCAAGGAGATGGAGGATGTGGAGTGATGGAGGTAAGATTATGGGGATTATGTGTGAATGGTGGATGTGTAGGTACGTGCCTTTGTTGATCCTAATTAGGGAACATGAGAGTGGGATAGTCATGATGGGTGACATGGATAGGTGATGGATGGATAAAATGATTAATAGGACGAGATTGAGGCGATTTCGGGATGTAAGGGCCCAAAATGGACTTAGGACCTGAAGTATATCTGATGGGGGATGGGGGAACATATGGACCCAAAATGGACAGAGCAAATGAAGGAGGAATATGGATGGTTGTTTTGAGGTGGTATGATGGAGGAGGAGGGATGGTAGCAAATGATTTGGTGGAGGGATGGGGGGAACCTCTTATTCCTTTAGAAAAGGATCATCGATAGTATGTGGAGGTTGTATCAACGTGTTTGGATTGTGAGTCATGAGTAGTACATCCAAGACCATTTGTACAAGGTTTTTCTTTGGGCTGAATGGGCTCTAAAATACCTTGCTCATGAAGGCCTAAGCCTTTTCCTTGATAGTTCATGTTCTTAAGCATTCAATCCATGATAGGATTTGTGTTATTCTAGAAGAATGATGAGAGTCCATTATTAGGAGGAGGATGGGTGGTATATATGCTTTATTTTTCTTCTTCAAGGAGACCACCATGGAAGAATGTGAGAGTACCAAGGGGATACAAAAGTAGTGTGGGGATAGTGGAGTTAGATGATGATGGAGGATCATGAGATGGAGATGATGGGGTAGCAGCATCTAAATTGAGACGAGTGAGTGGTAAGGGATCAATAGAGGGATTAGGTGATATGATAGGATCTAGATTTACGGCAGTGGGTGATAAGGACTCATGTGATGGAGTGATTGGATCTTGAGTGACAAGGGGGTCATGGGCTGAAGGGGATGAAGGACCATGATCTTGAGAAGGGATAGCAGGATCTTGATGTAGAAGAGGGGATATTGCATGCTTTGGATCAAGCTCTTGGTATAACTCATCTTGTGTGGGTGGCATGATAACATAGTGTTGGAGGGACTCTTCAAGTGGGGGAGATAGAAGTATGGAGGATTCATGAGGTTCATGGGAATGGGTTTCAAAGCTACTATGAGTGGGAGAAGTGGATTGGATTTGTGTGTCTTCGATGGGTTCGATGGCTCTAGGAGTAGGAAGAGTGGATTGGACTTGGGTGTCTTCGATGGATTGAGTGGCTCTTAGAGTAGGAGATGGGGGTTCAATGGATTTGGTAGGGGTGATGGTTTCAACTATTTGAGCAGTGCTAGGGGTGGTAACAACAATGATAGGTGTGGTATGGAGAAGGGTCTCATCACTAGTGACCATGGATGATGGATTGGGATGGCATGATTCCACGACTTTGAGATGAGGAGTTGGGGATGGCTACTTTGAGACGAGTCCTTGGAGAACTTCTAAAATGAGAGAATTGCATATGGCTGGCTTGGTTGGGGTGGTAGAAATGGATGAGGGATTATGGATTGGTGGACTAGGGTTAGATGTAGGATTGGGAGTAGATGGAGGACTAGGATTGGATGGAGGTGGTAGAAATGGATGAGGGATTATGGATTGGTGGACTAGGGTTAGATGTAGGACTGGGAGTAGATGGAGGACTAGGATTGGATGGAGGGTTAAGGTAAGGATATTGGAATGGTGAATTAGGATAGGAGGACATGGACTATGGATTAGGACAAGAGGATACAGGTGGTGTAGTGGGACAAGAGGATGTGGGTGATGGATTATAATAAGGGTATTGGGATGTTGGATTAGGATGAGTAGACATGGATGTATGATTAAGGTAAAAGGATGTGGATGTAGGATTAGTATGGGAAGACTGGGAAAGAGGATTAGGATAGGGGAACATGGATGGGAGATGGTAATAAGGGTATTGGGATGGTAGATTAGGATAAGAAGATGCGGGTAGCAAATAAGAGGATGATGTAGATGGGGACAAGGAAGATACTGGATATCCTTCATCAAATGTAGCATAAGGAGCATGATTAGGAATGGATGAAGACATAGCAGGATAACTCAGAGGAGCAAGTGGAGAAAGCTTACTAGTGATGACAACGTCAAGGGGATCTATGTCGTATACCTCTTGATCAACAAGACTTTCATTATTTTCATTGACATAATTAGGGTTTCCCTTGACTACTATTGATGGAGGATAAGGATTCATGATGGTGAAAGGATAAAGAGAATGGATCAAATATTTTGGATGGGAACAGACTAAAGCTCAAATTGAGATTCAAGTCAAGCTCAGATCAAGACTGGATTAAAGCTCAGACTAGGATGATTGGATGATGCAATGGGATTGATTTTGATGATCAAATTTGATTACGACATCTAATCTGCTTCAAGATGGAAGCAGATTGATTAGTTCGAAGGTGATTGGATAGGGATGTGATTGGATTGGATTAGATTGGATTGATGATTGATAAGATCGAATGGTGGATCAAATAGGATGACGAGAGGGATTGGAAAACCCCGTTCAAAGATTACCCTAGGTGACTTAGGATATTGATTGATCAGATTAAAGGATAAATGGATGACTACGACACTGAATCCACCTTGATATTGAAAGTGAATTGATTGGTCCAAGGATGATGATTAAATTAGGATAGATGAAAATCCTAAGAAAATGTTGATGATGATGATCAAATTCAAACACCTAGGTCAATTCAGATAATAAATTTTGAAATGATGTTCAAGGGATGTGGATGGGGAAAATGATTGATTGCATCGGGTAGATGGATGATAGGAGCAGGTGATT
>VDFB02344441.1:0-11162 GCA_007258455.2 Sequoia sempervirens | reverse complement strand
AGGCTGAAATTGAACTTTGGGCTGCTCCTTTGATGGTCCAACTTGCTGTCTTGTTAAAACATGAACATTTTGAGTTGTTGAAGGCTGAACCTGCCCCTGTTGGGCTATAAAATCTTGATTTTTCTGGTGAACAACAGGCTGTTTGTCTCTTTCTACTTGTTGTTTATTAGGGACAGCTTGCTGTCTAAGGTCAAATGCTCTCTTTTTGGCCCTCGTATTAGCTGCAATAGAAGTAGCTGACTGATTTTGACCTTGTGCATGATTAACTCCGCAAAACTCACTTCCTTGCCAGTTCATCATAGCAACGTCAAGGTTAGTTAGCTGCGTTTGTTCACCCTGTTGATTACTATCCTCCTTATTTGTTTGTTCAGAAGCAACATAACTATTTTGCACCATGAGTACTTGATTAATCACCCCGTTCATGCAAGTAGCCTGATTATGAGGCTGATTGCAGGGATAACACCAAACATAATCATGCGCTAAGTTGTTCTGTATTGGCATCAGCTCTTTTGAAGAGCTAGCAACAGCTGGTTAAATGGTTGATTAGGCCTAAAGTTAAAATTCCTCTTTGTCCCTGGTAATCAGCTTGATAGGCAGGCCTATTTGCTTGAAAGGGTGATTGATTAGGCCTGAAATTTTGACCTTGCTGGTTTTTAAGACTTACCAAATTGTTACTCACAGTTTGAAGTAACTTGGCCATTTGTTGTTGGTCATTCATTAGCTGTTGTTGGGTATCTTTTAGACCTTGCAAATCAGAATTTGCTGGAACAACACTATTTTGTACTACTGCTTGGAAACCTAAGGCTGGAACAGCAGGTATAGCGGCTATTGGAGGTACATGAATGGGCATATATGGTTGTACCTCAGGGAAAATTGGCATAGGGGGTCTTGGGGCAAGTTTACCAGCTTGTATGAGGCAATTTTCAGCTCTAATGGCAATGTCATATGCTGCTAGTAAGGTTAACCCACCCATTGACTGTATCATTAAGGCAATATCACTATGCAATGATCTAAGAAAATACAGAAAAGTGTGGTCAGGAGTAGGCCTTACCATGGCTAGAATTCGATCCCATGTCCTTTGGAATCTGAAATTAAAGTCCATCATTTGTTCTTGTGGCGCTCTCTTAATAGTCATCATTTGTTCAACTAGAGATAAATGATCGGACTTATCTGAAAATTGCTTCGCCAGCTTGTCTCTTAAGTCATCCCATGTCGGGACGCTATGAACTGGTAAGCCACAAAACCACTGAGATGCTTTTCCCTTGAATGACGCTGCTAACAATCTTAAGGCCACGTTCTCTTGAGTCACATGGTGAACTCCACATAATGAGGCTACGTCTCTAATGTGCTCAATTGGCGTAGTCTGATCTTCACCAGTGAAGAAAGGCAGACTTTTGAGTGCTGCTACTGGTATATCATCATGCAAAGCCAAATCTAACGGGCTGCCCCCGTCAAACGGAACAAAAGCATGTGCTCTAGCTGCCATCGGAACTGCTGCTGTTCTAAAATTTGCTGCTTGTATAATCGGTACAGGCTGAACCGGTACTCTGTAACTTGGTGAAGCTGAGAAAGAACTTGGCTGCCTTGTTAATGATCTGCCTCTTCTTTTCGATGTATAAACGATCGGTTCTGCCCTTCGAATCGGAGAAACTGATCGTTTTCTTGTAGATTTACCAGATGCTCGCTTGGCTGTCCTCCCTATTCTCTTTGGCGAAGACAGCTGCAAGTACTCAAACGAAGAAGAACTTCGCATCTGAATTTTTCTCATAGGCTGTGTGCACTTGATCTGCTAAAAACTGAGAAACGGAGTCGCCAGGTATATGAAAATAATCCTCTGAAAGGCTGGAATAAACTGCTGTATATACCAAACAGCAGCTTGAACTGTAAAACTTTGCTCTGAAAAGTGATTCAGAGTCCCACCGGGCGTGCCAAAAACTGTTGTCAATTCAGATTGCACCCGAACGCTAGAAAAGTTAATTTCAGCAATCTGTTGAAACATGGAATGATTCTCAGGCCTGTGGGTTGCCTAAAACTGAGAATCAATCTCCAGAGAGGGCTGGTTCCCTGATGAAAACCTCCTAAAAACTAACTGACTTGGCTGGGAAAGAGATAGAAAGCTTGCTTGAATTGAAATTCTAAAGCTACGAGAGGTGATTGCACCTAAATGATAATGACTTGCAATTATGACTCACAATAACTTCTCAAAACTCTAATCTGCACAACCTGATTCAATAATTTAATCACTTGAATGATTTAAACAGAGGCTTTGATCTAATGCAATATTGAGGGAAAACGAGGTTTTCACGACAAAATTTATTAACCAATTAATAAGCACAGTGCATAACCAGTGAACTTAAACTAAATTGCATACAGATATGTGAAAAAGACAGAAAAAATTCAGAGGTTTCAGAACTGAAACACAGTAATTCTTCGATCAAATTCTTCACAAAAACGATGCTCGAAATCTAGAAGGCAAACTCTAAAGTACTGAAACTCAAAGGAATCTTCTGCAATTACACACTTTGAACCTGTAAAAAACACTGCTATATTAATCTGAAAGCTGAGTTACAAGATGATCTTCTTTGCTGAAGGCAAAGGTAGAAAACAAGAACTAGATTGAAAAACAGTTAAGTTTTTCAATATATACAAAAAACCTTTCCAAAAGGCATGCAAAAAGAACTGAAAGTCCAACTCCAAGAAAGGGTGATAATTCCAAAGCCAAATCCGAGCAGAAGAAAATATCTCTGAAAAGGAGGCCCAAAACCATGCAAAAATAAGTCCAATCAAGCTCAAACTCACTGCCAAGTCATAACTGATACATGCACTATTCCAACTGAACTGCAACTCCCTGAAAAAGTGACTTAAAGCATGCAAAACTGCCTCATTTTTACCAATCCGCCCATAATAATTAGAACTCCTCTGAAACTGAAAGGAAAACTCCATAATTTACTCCATTTGCATAATTAGATCCTCAGTTGACTTCACTTATACTCTTGTATGAATTTGAGAAGAGCTTAATTTAATTAAATATTAAAAATAATCATCGAATGATTATTTTAATATTTTAACCATTGGTAATAACTTCTTAAATATTGGAGTAATAGCTATATTACTTTAATATTTAATTGAATGTTTGATTTTTAATAAACACCATGCAAAGTGTTCGGGCCCCTTTAGCATAATTAGGTCGATTGACCCTAAAGAATCAAGACCACGAAATATTTAAAAAGTGAAATGATTTTTTCTTTTTAATTTCCAAACAAAAGTCAAGAGAACACATCATTCGAGTTAGGGCTTTTGAGAGCACTCGAACCCTAAAAACTCATCATTCACTTTGCATCCGACTTAGAGAAGTTTGAGAAAAACAACCGCCACTACTCAAACCCTAGCCTCGAATTGCTTTGTTTCTGGTATTTTCTGCCATGAAGAAATTTGAATCTGACTTTTGGGGCCGAATCTGGAACATGAGACATTTTTATAAAAAACGTGGAAGTATTTAGGCGCAATTTTCTGTTCCTAGATGAGGTTCTTTCATTTTTTTTGAGCTTTTGCTTCGAATTTTGTCAAGAATCTGCATCTAACTTGGCCACCATGAAGATCTGAAGCTACGAACTTTGTTCAAACACTCTTCAAATCCGAAAATACGAAGACTTCTGGAGGTATTTTGAGATAATAGTCTGATTTTTTTTGCTTGTGCATTTCTAAAAGCTTTCTTTACTTCTTGAAGCACCATTGAAAATCTTTGAAGTATTTTGACAAACAAAGAACAATCTTTGCTTTAAAAATTTGAATCTGTGTCTTTATTCTTTTGAATCTGCAAAAATATTCACTCTTAAGCTGGTACATGAAGATTTCCTTTTGTTTTTTTCCATATTTCTGAGACAGCAACTTTAAGACTTCTGGGTACTGTAAATAATGTTTGACTTATGTTTTTTTCCTGTATTTGAAGCTTCAAATATTCATGATAGCAAAGAATATGTATTTCCCAGTTCGAAATCTCATCTAGGTATATGCGAAAAATCTCCTTCAGGCCACGAGCTTGACTTCTGGATCTGAGTATAAGCCAAAACTCCTCGTGCTCAATATCTTCAATGATTTTTCCTTTATGCTTAAATGGTTTTCATGGACATGAATAAAAACTAAAACCCAAATCCTTTGTGCTCTCTATAAGATTTTAGCACGAATATATGACATATGCCTTGGCTGATAAATATTGTTACTGAGCTGAATATTCCTCCATCTGGGCATTATGAAATTTGTGTGCTCCTGACGTTTCCTGGATGTTTGAACTTGAACCCTGTACCTAGCTTGCATTTGAAAGCTGAAAAAACTGCTTCTCTGAGCTAAGACAGTCATAATATTGTGTTGTTTTGAAACAATAAAGATGGATTTTCTGTATGTTATCTTTTATTTTTGACTGCTACGAAGCATAAATTCTTTGACTGTCTTTGTAAGAAACACTTCTAGAATGATAAAAAGAAGTAACCACCTCTTTTTCTATTCCAAATTCTTTGCATTTTTTCTGATCTCCCACTGTTCAATTCTGATCAATACAACAAGAAAACACTCAGCTATGCTTAACATGTGACTGAAAATTGTTTTTATTTTAGCTGTGCATTATCTTCTTGTAAAAATCTTTCCACTAACTTCCAGAATAATGCATCCACCATGACTGTACTGTCACTTGACAAGATATTGAAAGTTGGTTGTAGCTAATTTCCACCATTGATAACAGATTTTACAATGAATTGACTGGTAAATATTCTTTGCCATATTTTCCACTTTGTATGGCCTGAGCTATGTCCATTGAATATGGCCTTTTAGTGAAACGTTATCCTGACTGTGTGCATCTTATGAACTAGAAACTATAGCACGCTGATATAGCTTCACTTTGTTATTCCTCATCAAGTCTCTTGAACTATATAAGTGTTTGAAATTATAAGAAACAACTGAATACCTCTTGATGTAATCCCTTTCTTCATTGTAAAAAGGTTCTACACTTAATTAAAATGCAATGCAAAAATGCCAAACAGAGCTGAAACAGAATTTTAATGAAATGATGATCTTTTAACATTGAAGAAAGTGAAAATCCTGTAGCTGTTGTTTTTGGATATCTTGTAAATAGTGATTATCATTGAAAACGAGCACTCCATTATTTTATCAATGTTGAAAACTCATGCTCCATTGTTGTCTCACTGACACTTGTAACACTGTATGCCAGTTTGATAAAAGATATTGCATCTTATGAACTAGAAACTGTAGCTTCCATTATTCTTGAATGTTGACTTAAGATAAAATTTGCAGCCTTCTGTATGAAGAATTAATAGAAAAATAGACTGTTGCAAATCTATCCTGTATAGTGATACATTTGATGAAAACATTCCATTTACTCAAGTATTATGTTTCTCTTTAATGCAAAGAGGCTCGACACTTTATTTAGATGTAATGTGAAAAAATATAAAGTAGAGCTGAAACGAACACAATGAAAATGATGAGTTCTCACACTGTTTGATCCTTCCTTGATACGAAGAGCGAAGATATATTGTACGCTCAAGCTATTTTCTTTTTTGAATCTGCTTGAATAATCTACTTATTTCGACTATTTCTTTAACTCTTTTGATGATTGATTTCAACAACATTAATGAACTCTTGTATGTAACCTGAGAGTGTATCCTTTCGATATCTCGGGCTCAACCCTCGTGGGAGCCCGTTTTACTCCACATATCTGATGAAAGGAATTCGAACATGATAAACCTATTCCTGCACACTGAAACAAACATGTTAGCAAAATAAAAGAAGCTGAAAGCTTCCATTGAATTATGTCTTTCTGCTCGATCTTTTTCAATTATTTGATGAATGCTTGGTTTAACGCAAATTACATTTCTGTCTGTAGCATAGACGTAAGGCAGAAAGTAATTCACCATTGCTTAGAGTATAACTCTAATACCAATTCCTTAACGATTTTGCAGGTACACAAAGCGATGAAGTGAGGCTGCAGCTGCTTGGAGGCACGATGGCTAGAAGCACCAACGAAGTGATTCATCATTACAGGCAATGATGAATTGCTTCTCTTTTTTACGTTTATGCTATTTTCAGTAGTGTAGTCTATCCATTTAAATTTAGTATTCATCTCTTGATTGTCAGAAACAAACTCAGTTACTCTCACGGCTTTGGCGAGATTCAGCATTTCACAAAATGAATAAAAGTATCATTATGCAAATTTTCTTAATTTTTTGTTTTAAAAATTTGCACAATAAACTTATGACACATATGTAAGATGATCTCAATGATGATCAATGAACACTTTATCAGCAAAATATAAAAATTTCAGAGACTTCCATATTAGCCGAATCATTCAAATTTTACATGTTGAGCTTTAGAGTGAAAAAATAATAGGTAAATAAGATACATTCACAATTGCATTCAAAATTGGCATTTATTATTGCATACTTGCATTTGAGTCACATTGTCTTAAATTGTGGAAATTTTGGAAACATATTCATTTGAAGACCTATTTTCATAGAGAAACATATCCTTTAGACAATATACTAAACATTCAAAATTTCATTTTTCAAAAGCCCTATTAAGGACTCAGACGCCTTTGGGCACCTCTGTCCTCCTACACTTGCATCAACAAACTTTTTCACACATCTCTATCTTTGTGCCTTCAGTCTATTTGTGCTTGCAAATATGTGATTTGGAATTCTTAATTGCATGTATTTAGGCATCTTTCAAATAGTTCAAAAGTGAGAAAAAGTTGCATTGTTTAGTTTTAAAATTGCATCAAATTCTTCATTTTCAGATTTTGGCATCTTAGAATTAGTCAATTATTGCATTTTAGATTTGGAAATTACATTCAAACTTGTCAAAATATCTTCAATATTGTTGCACACTTGTATTTTGTATCACATTGGCATAAAATCAACAAATTATGGAAAAATACTTATTGTTAAAATTGTTTGCAAGTAGACTAAGAATCCTTTAACAACAACTTACACAGTCAAACTTTGAAATTCCAAACACCCTACTTAGGACTCAGATTCCCCTAGGCACCTCTATCATGTTATTTGTTCATAACTCAATTTCCTATGAAATAACACTCTCAAGAACCTATGTTTGGATCCGTTGTCTGTTTTTCAATCACCTGTTGCATAATAGTCTAAACCACATTGCAAAATTTCATATCATTATGGCTAGGTGTTTTGGTAAAGGTTGGATGTCCTTAAAATCCTTGGTTGATGTTTCAAGTTGTGTTTGGTAATGACCCTAATTTTGATAATGATATTCATGATACTTCATCTCCTAATGCAAGTCTTCTTGATATCTTGGGTCAAGACAAAGAGAGAATGCATGAATTTATATAAAATTCCTTACATAACCTTGAGAATAATGCAACCTTTTATCCCTCAATGCAATGGCCTAATCACCCATATCAACAACCAACACCTCCTACCATACCACCACTTGAAATGTTTGCTTTATTGCATATGAAAATTGACTCACAAGGCATACCTCAACCAATATGCATGGAAGCACCTATTGATAACAATCACAACAAAAACATACCACCTAATGCTCCTCCATCTTATGATAACAAAGTTACCAACACATCTGTCAACTTGGAACAGTTTTATGAAAAAGGCTTTAGAATCTTGAGAAAGCAAGGATGTGACATAGAGAATGAACATGAAATCCATCCCCTCTTGGAACAAATTCCACTGAAAGATACTAAAGGACCAGGATACCAAGGTCCTTAAACTTTACATCAAAAATTTGTTCCACCAACCAAGAAATACAAAGTCCATGGTCCTATTAAGAAAAGTGTGTTACCCTCTTTGTGTCCTTTATCAAAGGCTGAGAGTGGTCAAGCTACACTTTTAAACTTGGGTTTAATTACACTACCAACCATGCGTGAATGCAAAGACGATATACAAAAGAATACAAATACATCCTATTGTGCATATCATAGAATACTTGGACATACTGCTGATGAATGTTGTGCTTTAGAGAAGAAATTGAGAGAATTTGATCCTTATGTGGATCAAATTGAACATATGATAGATTAACATTCATTTTCTTTGCTCCTCGCCATGTGGTAGTTTTAGTATCATAACATACTCAATACCATATGTGGGGGTATAAACTAGGCTATATGCAATCATATTTCATCTTGTAAGGAGCAACATACCATCATCCATTTTGGGTTCATCTTTGTCCCTACACTTGGGGGAAATGGGTTAGGTAGCCTTGTGTTAGGTGCATTCCTTCTAGCAAGTGACCCCTTTGTATCTCCTTAAAAAGTTAGTGTAGCAAGTACACTAACATTTTAAGGGGTGGTATATGGTCTCCCACTCATTGTTGGCATCAGAAATGGTCCCTTCTTAGTGATGATAACATACATCTCCTAGGAAGTGTGACCTTTTCAATCAAAGTATGGACTTCTTGCTTTATGTGAAGTGTTTCCTTTGTGGTGATATTGGGCTTGTTGTCCTCTAAGTGTGTGACCTTTCTTGGAATATGATGTTGCCATTGGCGCTAATGCTATGATTAGTATTCCCTAAGGTGTGAGTCTTCTATTCCATGACTTGTCCTCTCTTAGTGTTGAGGTCATGTGTGATACTCCCCAAGGCGTGACCTTTCATTGAGCAAAACCCCTGATAGAGCTTCCAAAGGTCTTGCAAAATTTTGAGTAAATCATGATCTGGATCATGATTTGTTAACCTTTGTGCCTAAGGATGGATTAAGGGTGTGACCGAGAAACCTTTACCTTACATGTCTATCTAAAACCCTTTGGCATTATAATTTTGCATTGACTTGTTTCAGCCGGTCACCGGTCAAATTAGTTATCACTTGAGCCTTTGAATGTGTCTATTTACCAGCCCCTTTTGGTTAGGAAAGATGGTCACCTATGCATTGTCCCGCGTTAGATACCTATAAAGTTTGGTGAAATATTTCACCTCCAAAAGACTTAATTTTAAGTAATTTTTCTCAAGGGTCTAATTGTCGTCGACCTAGTCATGGCCCCGTTTTATGACTAACTTCTAACATGTGCAAAAATTCTACCTGTTAGATTTGAAGACTAGATCTCAATCGTTGATTGCACACTGTGCGAGCATTAAAGAATAGTCGTCATAAGTTGTGCAAGTTACGCGATGGTTTGACGCATATCCTTGTCATGGTGGGGCCCAATCCTTGTCCAAGCGCCTGACGATCGATGATTTAGAGATTGAAAGTTACTATGCAAAGTGAAAGTTAAATCTTGACCGTCCATCACATACCTCACTACATTTGATTAAATGTCTACTGGAGACTTGTGAGGTACGCGATCAAAGGACACATGGATTCCTCAATCACTGTGCAAAGTGTGGCAGATCTTTTGTATGGAAGGACGTGGCTCCCATTCAGCAAATTCTTATTGGCCAGAGATTGGAAAGCCATGGTCTCAATATTTCAAACCTGATTTGACTTAATCTAAGCCGCTCAATTTTCCATCTCATTTGGAAATCGACAACCAATATTCAAAAAATTAGAAATAGGGATGTGATATTTGTTTCTATTCTGCGAGGATTATGCATTAATGGCGTACATTCTACATGAGTGATCAATTTGATCCTAGTTCATGTGAGGAATTAATTTCCTGTCATCATTGAGAATAATACATGGATTTTCATGTACTTGGCTAATTAATGATGAAGATGTGGACACTAGTGGTCAATTGCTTGCTCGATCGTGCAATTTTCATCAAGAATTGATGATTAGCATGCCTAATTTTCCTATTAAATGAAGGTTGATGGCCTTTGTTTTCACCATTGCAATTGAGAGTGTGAATTTTTGAACTCCAGAATGTGAATTGTGTTCGTGAAGCTACATTTTCAGAGAAGATGAGCAAGCCAACTACTTCTGTGTTAGCAGTGCGAAGGTCCTTGAGACTTCATGTGCAAAAATCTCATAATGATGTCCCATAGCACGAGCAAAATATACGTTTAGCTACTACAACTCTAAAAGAAAAGGGCAAGGAGGAGGCCCGTGGTGAGTGGGCTACATCAGTCCCTACCAAATGCAACCATAGATTGAGAAGTCAAGTTGTAACCATAGAAGCGACAGAGGACAAAGGAAAAGAGTTTGCGGGTTTTGTGAGGGGAATGCAAAGGAAGATTAGATATGGCCAAGCTTCTTTTGGAAGGTAGAATTACCCCATTACTATCATTGATAGTCCTTCAGATAGTGAAACTGAAATAAATTCAAGTTACTAACGGTATCCCTTGCTCTTGAATCAATTGGCAACCCTAGGGGAGGAAGTGATAGTAGTTGCCCTGATTTTTGTGAAGACTCTGAGTGGGTGCGATTACTCAATGGCTGGCAAGGATAAAGATGAGGAAGGAGTGGAGGTCTCTTCCCTGCCTCCTGCAAAGACACACAATGGTCATGTGTATTGTGGGTCTAGTTCTGGTTCTAGTTAAGAAAGATGGTGTCTGTGTTTTAAATTTTTGTGGTGATGATGATATTGTTGCAGTGGTTGTTGTTAGCACTCTTTGGGTGCATTGGTTTTTTGTCTTTTACACTATTTTGGAATGCTTTGGGGCTGGTGTGATGGAAAACTTTTGGCTCAACGTGGTTGGAATGCAAAGTTTTTTGGCGGCTAAGGATAACTTTTGGTGGCATTGGTCGGTTCCCTTTTAGTGAAATGAAGTGAATTTTGCTTCCCCAATTCAACAAATAATTGCAGGCAACTTTGTGGGGAATTTTCGAAATGAAATTGAAATTTGGGCTAAAATGAAATATCTTTGAAATGTAAATGTAATGAGCCTAATGATTGTTGCTCCCTTAGCCTATAAAAGGGATTTCAAGGCTCATTACAGGGGGTCTTATTTTAAGTCCAGTATAGGGTCTGGGTAGAAATTAGGTATAGAAAGGATATACTGTAAAATGCTAATGAATAAAATAGTAGAATTGTCTTGGGTTTAAGTCTTACATGTAATAGTCTTAAATTAGTTTTATACAAATTACTGATATTGAAACAAATCTTATCTTTGGAACGCTTACTCTCCTTTTGTAAATTTCTACAAATCATAAATGAAAATATCAAGGGTATTATCGTTTATCTTCAAATGTTCAATTGAATGTGTGTCCTTATTTTTGCTTTAACTCAAAGGGTTAATTAA
>VDFB02344440.1:0-67639 GCA_007258455.2 Sequoia sempervirens | reverse complement strand
ATGTAAAAGAGCTATTGAAGAAGTTTGGAATGGATGTTTCCAAACTGGTTAGTACTCCTATGGTAACTGGATGTAAGTTGAGCAAAGATGATGAATCTACTAAAATTGATCAAAGCAAATGGAGACCTATGATTGGTGGATTGCTATATCTTACTGCTACCAGACCGGATATTATGCATGCAGTATGTCTAGTTGCTAGATTTCAAGTAGATCCTAAAGAGGCACATGTTACAGCTGTAAAGAGGATATTTAGATATCTTTAAGGTACACCAGATTATGGCTTATGGTATCCTAAGGGTGTTGATTTCACCTTGAGTGCTTACATTGACGCAAATTGGGCTGGTTGTGTGGATGATCAAAAGAGTACCAATGGAGGTGCTTTCATTCTTAGTGGTAGATTGGTTTCTTGGTTGAGTAAGAAACAAGACTTGGTTTCTTTATCCACTGTATAGGTAGAGTATATTGCTGCAACATCCTGTTGCACACAAGTTTTGTGGATGAAGCAAAATCTAAAAGAAATTGGAGTACTATGTGATGAGCCTATTCCTATTTTCTGTGACAAAACAAGTGCTATAAACATTTTAAAGAATTCAGTTATACATTGAAGAACAAAACACATATCTATCAAATATAATTTATTGAGAGAAAATGTGTTGGGAATGGAGTCAGATTGGAGTATGTGACAAAAAGGAACAAATTTTAGATATATTTACTAAGGCTCTTCTAAAGGATACTTTTGAGCATCTTAGGGAGAGGTTGGGGGTCATTGGCCCTCTGAACTAGGTGCACATGAAGGTGCATCAATCCAATGAATTCATAGATTCTTCATTTATCTGGAATGATGAATGGGTCTACTCTGTAGGGGGAGTAGAAAAGTTTTTCATTGTTGTAGTATGAGTTGAATGGGTGCACTCCTAAGGGGAGTGATCATAGTTTTTGATCTTTGCCATTGATGTCAAAGGGGGAGAGAAATTAATGTGAAAAATAGTTGCAGATGATGAGAAAGTGTTATCTTAGAATATTGTGTAGGATGTTGTCTTTGATGGTTTTTGACATCATGTGTTGCCATCAATGACAAAGGGAGAGATTGTTGCAAGTATGAGCAAGTTTGGTGGTGTTGTCATTAATGTCAGCATAATTCAGTATGTTGCAGATTGTACATGCATAGTTGAGATGATTTTGAGATGTTGTGAGTACATGGAGCTATCTTCATGATGTTGTAGATGTGCTGAAATGATGAGTTTCCAAGTGCTTTTGAGAAAATTAATAAAGAGAGAAGTCAAAGTGATGAATGTGTTCAGAATGTGCTCTGCATTTCTCCTATATTGATCCTATGCCTGTGCAGATCTGAAGGTTTTCTAATGGTGATCTTGTGGTGATATCTCTTGGGTTCTAGCTTATGGTTTGATGGGATGTGAAAGTTACGTTCACCAGTGTGTGAACTATTTTGGAAGAGTTGGTCTTCTGTGGACTGGGAGAAATGTTTCTGCTCCACAATCCTCTATTCTATTTTAGATCTTTCGGATCTAGAATATGTATTTTATTGGTGTTCTCTTGGTTTTGGAAAAGATGCATGTAGTTTGGGGATCCAAAAGTCAAGTTTCAAAGTTTTATGTGTTTGCACAGTCCTGATGGACTGATGGAACAAGTTCGGTGTTTGAAGATTTTTGCATTCATTATGGATGTATCTAAAGGAACCTGAGATGTGTTCTCGTGCATAATGAAGTGTGTTGTGTCATCCGCATGTCATCTTCTTGTTGGTAAGTATGTACATCAATGTTCATTTGTGTTTTCATTAGGTTTTTCTGATCTGGTGTTTACACTTCATTTGAAGAATTAAAATTAATTAAGGAAGCACATGGTTGAACTGAGACATTATCTTTTGGTCTTGGATAAATATTTTTATTGGTCCACTCATTATTTTCCACTATGGGAATGTTGAGTTTTCAACCTAATTTGATTTTATGTAATGAAGTTTATGTGGCCGACCTTGGAGAAAGTTTCTAAGGTTGAATATGGTATAAATGTAAATAAAATTGCAAAGATTGAGAGGTAGATTCAAAGTGATGAAGTAAGCCAAAAATCATAAAGGCATAAGTGTGTAAAAGTGAGTTGAGGTAGCGGTACTTTATTGTGTTAGATTCCTGAAGGAAGTGAGTTGAAGGTTTCTATAATCATCTGTCCAAAGATGCAAATGTGTGTTAATTGATATGGTGGATATTTTGTTCTCTTTTGTATCAGTAGGTAGTGAGCCTCCCTATTGGACAGTGAGTCCCTTCCTATTGGACAGTGAGTCCTTTATGTAGGCAGTGAGCTTTTGTATTTGGATAGTGAGTCGTCTTTTGGGTAGTGAGCCCTTGGAAATGAGCCTCTGTATTTGGTTTTATAATCTCTTTATATTGTGAGTTAATCCTCATTGTGGTTTTTTCCTCATTGGGTTTTCCACGTAAAAAATTGGTGTTCATTGTGTTGATTTACTTTCTATTATTTTCATTTCATGTTCATACTTAATAAAAAAGTAGTGTGGTGGGATTGATAAGTGTTGAAGTTTGAAGTTTAGAATTTGTGTGATAACTAATTCACCCCCTATCAGTTCTCCTACGCCTTTTTAACATATTGTGGGGAGTTAAATACTGAAAATTTATATGATTGGATCCAATAGGTAGAAGTGTATTATAGGATTTAAGGCCTAGTAAAAGATGCTTATAGGATCCAATTAGCTACTCTCTGGTTGGGAGGTACAACTCTGACCTAGTGGGAGAGTAGGACTTAGGAAGAAATTTCTCACCATGGTCATGTAGGTATGACTTGGATGGAATTTGTTGCTACCCTTAAAAATCAATTATACCCTTTAGGTTATATGAAATAATTGACAATGAATTGACAAACCTTTAGGCAAGCTAAGGGTCATTTTGTCCAAGATTACACCCATGAGTTTAGGAAACAAGATATTTATTTGAATGTCCCATTGTATACTTAGGATACACTTCTTAAGTACATAGGTGGTTTGCATTCTTATCTAAGACATACTATTCTAATGTTGAGTCCTAATAATATGGACGAAGTATCTGTCCAAGCCACTCACTTAGAGTCAAGGAGTAAGAACGATTTTAGTGATAATTTCTCAAAGAAACCATCTAAGCCTGAGGTTAATCCTAAGGGTAAAGAAAAAGACAAAGGAAAAGGGAAAAATAAAGCTACAGTGAAGGAGGGTGCTAAGCCCACATGCTCACATTGTGGTGCAAGAGCACCATTGGTGCAAAATTGTCAAGTCAAGTTCATAAGGTCTAGGCTTTAGAAGTTTTTGAGTTTTGTTTAAAATAAGGTCTATAAGATCATATGTTGATGTAAATGGTAATTTTTGATAGTACTTAGGAGTCTAGGTGGCAAGGTTTTCAAAAGGAGTAAAAAAAGTGCTAAGTTGCCAAGTTAGAATGTTGTAAAGAGTTAAGAGTTGCAAATTTACTTTGTTAGAGGAATTTGAAGAGTCAAGTTTAAACGGTGGTTAGGGAGTTATAGCCATTTGGTTTTGATAGGATAAAGTTTAAAATAGCATGAGAAACTCAAATGGAAGGTTGTTGAACATATTTTGAAGCTTGAAGATTGAAATAACCTTAGATTTTCTCCATTTTTCTTGTGTCTTCTGTTATAGAAGCAAGTTGTATGACCTGTACATCAATTAATTGATCCATATTTGTTGTTATTCACATAGTATATTGAATTATCTTACCATTGAATCCATTATGAGGGTTTTATAATTAGCTTTGTGTGTTTTATCTTCAATTTGCTCAACCTGGCTTGAACTTGCATAGTTGAGGGTTTTGATAGAATAAAAATGTTCTAAAACCCATTCCACCTTTTTGTTTACTTTTTTGCTTGGTGGAATGGGTAAAATCCATTAGTAGAAGGTGGGAATATGAGATTTGAGTGCATGGGAGGTCTGGGGGTGAATTGGGTGTGAAACCCTATGAGGAATTGAGTTTTCCTTAAGAAAAATGAGGTTTTGGTGAGTGAAATTGAGTTTTTGAGTTGGGAAGCATTATTTTATGATGTATTAAGCATGTTAAAATTATTTTAGACTTTTTTGTGCAATTGGTTGGCTCTGGAGTGTTTGGTAAGTGTCTTTTTCAATAAAACCTAGGGTTTCTAGGCCTAGGGAGAGGGTTTTATTGTTTGGCTATAAGATGATTGGATTTCTGTGATCTAATTGAGGAATATGAGGCTTTGAAGCATTTTAATTTCTTCTCCAAAGTTTTAGAGAGTTTGAAAATTTTTGGAGAGTGGTTCCTTTGTAAAAGGGCTAATTTTAGCCCTAAAAGGTGTATAAAGCCTCATTTGAGCAATTTGTTGCAAATTAACTATTGGTGATTTTTTGATATGTTGAAAATCTTTGTAATGGGTCCCTGATGTGTGTTGTGTTGTGAATTGAAATGGTTTGAGATTGGAGTAACATCCAATTTAATGGAATTGCTATGCTACAAGGAAACAAAGTGATATTGCTGAATGAAGGAGTTTTGATGAGTTTGTGATCTGACAATTGTGTTTTCAGATTGGAATTGTGTGTTTGTGTGTTGGAGGCCTCCCCCTACTACATCAAAGTGGTATCAGAGTGAAGGTACCAGGTCTTTGTGGAGAAAATTTGAAGGTTTTGAAAGAGTGATTGGAAGGTGAAGAGGCAAGTTTGCAAGATGACTCGAAAAGCAAAGAACACAACAAACGAGATGAATGATTTGAAGAACCAGTACATTAAAGAGATCAAAGAACTAAAAGAGAGATTGGAAGCCTTAGAAACCAATAAGAGAAGAGAAGTAGTTGAGAGAAGTGAGTCAAAAGAAGAAGATGATGAAGATTTTGAAGATGTTGAAGAAGAGCTTGATGTAGAAGACTAGAGAATGGCCAAGTTGATAAAGGTAGTAAAAGGTGAAAAATACAAGGTAAAAATAGATGTGCAAAAGTTTGGTGGTAATTTGAATGAAGAGGAATTTTTAGATTGGATAGCTTGTTTGGATAACTATTTTGAATGTGAAGAGATTCCTGAAGACCAGAGAGTGAAGATTTCCAAAACAAAACTTAAGGGTCATGCACTTGTATGGTGGGATTATCTACAGTCAGAGAGAAGGAAATAAGGCAAGTCTAAGATTGTGGATTGGGACAAGATGATGGCTAAGTTAATAGGTAAGTTTCTCCCTTCAGATTATCAAGTTCAAATGTTTAAGAAGTTGAAAATTTTGAGACAAAAGGAAATGGATGTAAAGGCATACACTGAAGAATTTTATAGATTAAGCATGAGGTCTAACCATAATGAAAATGAAGATGAGAAAATAGCTAGGTACTTGGGTGGCTTAAGAATGAATATTCAGGATGAGTTGGCTTTAACTAACCCTAGAAATGTAGAAGAATGTTACAAGATGGCATTTAAGGCTGAATAGAAGGTAAAGAGAAGACAAGAGAAAATAGTAAGAGGAAGAGGCAACACCATGAGAGGAAGAGGAAATTTTTCTACTTCAAGGCAAGAAATTGAAAATCAAGGAGAAGAACCAAGCAAGAGAGATAAACAAGTTGCCGATTTTAGAGGAGCATATAGAGGTACAAGGGGCAGATTTGGAGGTGGAAGAAACTCTAACACTTTTGTAAGAAGATGTTATCATTGTCAAGAATTTGGACATCCTTCTTGGAAGTGCCATGAGAAGGCTAGTTCATCAACAAGTGGAGGAGAAAGAAAACCAAATAGAAGAGCTCAAATAGTGCAAGAAGATGAAGTTGAAAGTAGTTCAAGTTCAAACAAATTGATTGCAAGGGATGAAATTGGTGAAATACCGATGATGAAGAAACACATCCTAAAGACCACAAAGGAGGAAGAGTTGCTTCAAAGAAAAGCTTTGTTTAGAATAGCCTACAAATTTAGATACAAGGTATGTAAAGTCATTGTTGATTCTAGTTGTACAGATAATATTGTCTCATGAGATGGTAAAGAAATTGCATTTGCAAAGAGTACCTAGGAAAATGTCATATAAGGTGTCATGGGTTAGTGAAAATCAGTTTTTGATGGTGAGTGAACAAGAAAGAGTTGAATTCCAAATAGGTCCATATAAAGATGAAGTGCTTTGTGACATATTACCCATGAGTTGTCATTTATTGTTGGGAAGGCTTTAGCAGTTTGATAGGTTGGCCTTTCATAATGGTAGAAAAAATACATACACCATAGAAAAAGATGGGAGAGAGTTTGTCTTGACTCCATTGGTTGAGAATCTAGAAGAATATGGTGAGATTATCATGTTTGGGAGAAAAGAGTGTGAGAGTGTGGAGGAAGGAAAGAAAAAGAGTGTAGCAGAAAATACCATGATTGACAGAGATAGGACAATAAATACAAGACATGAAGGTGGTATGCAATCAATCATGAGGGGGAATACTTTTGTTTGGAAAAAGAAGGTTGATGATAAAAGGTTTCAGATTGGTAAAGGATAGAGTGCGTTTGAAAGGCCTTTGGAAAGGAAAGAAAACAATGATGGCATAGTTGTAGGGACTATTATATGCCCTGCAACAGCAAAAAGACAATTTGAAACCATTATGATAGAGATTGATGGTATAGACAAGACAAGGACAACAAATTGTGAAGTTGATGTGACAAAGAGTGACAAGGCTCCTGGTACAAAAGAGTGTAAGGTTGAAAGGACAATGGACAAAAAGATAAAGGTTTGTATTAAAGATAAGACAGTGAAAGAAAAGACAAGGAATCATAATGATGATGGGACACAGTATAGTGAAAGTGGCGCAGCCATGGTAGGAGGGTCCTCAAAGAGAACAATCTAGACCATGCAGCAAGAGTAACACAAAAAAAGCAACACAGAATATGGAGGAAAATGCAAATTAAAACATTTTCATTAACATAAATCTCAATTATTATCGGCCAACAACATTTGGGCTTAAAGATTTGGCTCACAGGCCTAATATAACATGTTAAAAAATACAACATTCCTATATGCTCTTTAATTCAAGCTGAAATCTAACCTATCAAAACCTATCTTTTTTAATCTAACCAACTCTTCCCTTATAATGATCTATTACAAGCTTTATATCATATCCGCAGATCTAGAATCATCTGTGTCATCCAAAGATCATTACAATCTCCAATGAAGGAAAATGTAACCTGCACATGAATAGGTTGGCCTCAAATTTGAATTACTCCTTGGTGAATGCATAGGATGAAGTGTGGACCTATAATTAAGGTCAAGGACACTCCAAAAAATAAATAAAATCACACCGTCAAGATCTGAAAGTTGCAGGGATGATCCACCAACGATCAAACTAGTCATTAGCTTAGAAAATTATTCCGGTGTCGGTTCAAGAAACTGTCATCAAATCCGAAAGTGATAGCTTTCCAAAAAAAGATCCAATCACGCTCAAATCTTGGAATAAGGAAAATGAACATGTCCACAATGTAAACATTGATCCACAGGGTTTGGTTAGAAAATATGACAAATCCACCATCATGAACTAAATAGGAACTGAACAAGAACAAAAACTGAAAGGAAATATTTTTTGGTTGATGCAAGATTGACAAGAACCAAGGATGCTCCTATATCAGACATCTGGGGTTATTTGAAAAGTGAGTCTCTCACTTTGCTGGGGCTAAAGGAAAACCAAGATGGTTTTCCTCAACCTAAGAAATCCAAGAAGAATCCTCCACTATTCTGCCTTTCCACTTCATGAGATATTCTTTGTACTATCTTCCATGAGTTTTCCTCCCATCTATGATATCCAAAATCTCTTCTATCTCACCTGATTTCTGTTTAGGAAATAAATTCTCCAATTTTTCTTTAATTTCTTCTCTAAACTTTGCTTCATGGTATTGATGTAGATCTGCAATGTTGAATATAGGTGATATACCCATGTCATCCAGTAACTCCAGTTCATATGCATTTCTTGAATCAAACTTCTTCAAAATCCTAAAGGGTCTAAACTTCCTCATCTTCAACTTATTGTATGTGCCAATTGGAAATATTTCCTTCCACAAGTACACCATCACTTCATCTCTAACTTCAAACTCCTTATGTCTCATCTTTTCATTTGTTTTCTCCTTATACTTCTGGTTCATATTTTCCAATTGCTCCTTCACTTGAGTATGCACTTTCTTCATATGTTCTGCAAATTCCTCTACAGCTTATGCACTTCTTTTGTCTTCCATACTGATGTCTCTCAACTCTGATATACCTCTACGATGAACTCTAGTAACAGTCTCAAAAGGTGTCTTTTTGGTACTTCTGTTCACTAAATTATTGTAAGCAAACTCTACTTGTGCAAGAACTAAATCCCAACTTCTGTTCTTCTCTCCAACCAAGCATCTCAACAAATTCCCCAATCTCCTATTTACTACCTTTGTCTGTCCATTAGTCTATGGGTGAAAAGCATAACTAAACTTCAAATCTTTCTTTAACTTCTTCCAAAGTGTCCTCCAAAAGTAATGTTGTGCAATTTTTGCACACACGCCCCGCTGAAGGCAGGGACCCTCTTTTGCTTTTGCTCTTGTTGTTTTGGCCCTTTGATTTTGAGAGTTTGAATTTCTTTGGCATGAGCTTAAAATGTTTATCTTGCTTGCTTAAGTGTTTTCCCCAAGTTACACGTTGAAAATCTCAAGTTTTGAGCAAAATTCAGGTTTTTACCCCATTTCGGGATTTTCCGGTCTGTCTGCATTTTCCTGGATTTCATCCAAACTTAGAAAAAGGGTTTCAATGTTGTTCAGAATTTTTGGTCTTCGTGAAAATCCACCTGGGCTAGATTTTTTTGAATTTTCGTCTTGCCGTCGGGTTTCCGAATTTAACTGATTTTTGGGGATTCTTGTCATTTTGCTTTAT
Source organism: Sequoia sempervirens (assembly GCA_007258455.2). Taxonomy (NCBI): domain Eukaryota; kingdom Viridiplantae; phylum Streptophyta; class Pinopsida; order Cupressales; family Cupressaceae; genus Sequoia; species Sequoia sempervirens. Next base: position 58,787 of record VDFB02344440.1, on the reverse strand, counting down.
CATTTGCATTCTCTTGAGTTGGGATATTCAATCTTGTAGTGCTTTGGCATTTTATACTTGCTTGGAGTTTGAATTCTTGTATGTTTGGGCACTTTGTGGCTTGTTCTATGCGTTCATGGTCAAAATTTAGGGTTTCATGCCTAGGGCATCCCCATTGCATCTTAGTTTGCTTTCGAATGAGCCTAGAATTCAAGGAAGATCTGTAAGAGGTTCAAAATTAACTGGTGTCGTACCCTAACTCCTCAAATTTTTGATCATTCGATCAATTTGAATGAAATCATGAGAGGATGTTGATATTTGGGTTTTTTGTCAACCTTGGGATTTTCCTGTGCTGGCGGATTCCCCCGGTTTCCTTGTCCCCTCAGTTTTCTTGGAATGTGTGGAAAATCTAAACTTTTCCCTCTTCGTGAAATTTTGGTCTGGCCGAATTTTTTTGGATTCCCTGGGAAGCTTTGTAAAACGTAAAAATTGGGTGAAATGGATATTTTAATGATAAATTCTTATCATTCCATGCTCTAAATTGATGGATTGCACTGTTATCTGCATCTTTTCTGCATTTTTGATGATCTATGGTTGATTTTGTGCCTTCTTCGAGAAAATTCGCTTGGCCTGGATTTCCCCGAAATTCCTTTCTGGCTTGGATTCTGTGGAGGGCTTGAAATCCTGAACTATGTAGAATTCAATTTAATGAGGTTTTTGGGTTGATTTTGATCTTTGCTCAGATTTGTTTGAATGATGAATATGTTATTCGTGATGGGATAATCTTGATCTTCATGTTATAATGAATATTGATGCTAGTTTTTGCTGAGTGCAAGCTGAGTCTGGCATGGTGGCAGCTGTCAGGAGAAGGTTCTGATGAAGATATATAAACAAAGTCGGAGCAGTTGAAGGAATGGTGGTGAGATATATGCTTTCCAGTCGATGAGGACCCTGTTGTTGAATGCTGGTTTGATGATGTGGCTACTTATAATGCCATTATGGATTATTATCAGTCCCTTAAGATTGATTGGGAAGAGGTCATTGAGTGCTCAAGAGATGGAGTTTAATTCATAATAAAAATTCAAATATTGGTTACTTCCCCTTGGTTGACTTGGTGAGGTGCACTTAGGATAGGAGAGGGTAGTTAATGCAAGGCTATTTGTGCTTCCCTATTATTTTCCATGCCTTGGTCTAAATTGCATTGAGGATCCCAGGCCGACCTGGATTGAGTTCAAGCATTTAATGCTAATTCATTTTATTTTGAATTCTCCTTAGGTCAACCTATTTTGTGGCCATTTATTATTGTAAACATTAGTCGAGCCAACTTGTTTTTGGCTATTTTATAAACCCCAACTAGGTCGACATGCTTTGGAAGTTCCTATAAATTTGGCATTTCACCTCATTTGTAACATATAGAATAGAGCATATAGAATAGAAAAGATAGATAGTTCTTAGAGCGAATTAAGTAGTAGAGCAGAGTTAGAAGTTAGTCAATTTATGAGTAGGTGTTGTAATAGAACATTGGAATTGTTGTTGTAATTCAGTGATTCAATACAATTGAAGACATTGTGATTTTCTGGTGATCTCTTTTGTGTTGACTTATCTTGCATGGTTCTTATGGTTCTATCTTTTAAATTTCTCAAGGTTATTAGATGTATGTTAGATCTGATTCAATGGTGTTTATGGTTTGATGCTTGAAGTGTTGAAGCTATCCCTGGTCCATACTTTTTGTAGCTAGCTGATAGTTAGTTGCTTTGCAAAGTTAGCCTGAACCTTTATATTCATTGTGCTTAGTTCAATTGTGGAGATTTATTCATTTCAATTTCAATTGGGTTGTATTGGATGAATTTTCATGATCTAAAAATCTTAATACCTTAGAAGATTACACTATTTCTATGAGATTGCAGATTCATATGGGTTAAGCAGGAATTAGTTTATGAGGGATTGGTCTATTTCAAGTATTTCATCATTTACACTGTTAATCTTAGGAGTAGTTTTAATTTAGGAATCTCTCTAAAACTATAATATTTTGTTATTTATTTATCATTTGAGTTAGATTTAGGATTGAAGCATCATCATATTGCCAGATTTGATTCAATATTTTCTTGTAGTAAGGTCCCTTTGTGATTATCAACATTTTCACATTTATCATTGAGTTGTTTATGCATTGTCAAGACTCGACATTAGAGACCTTGGGGTTATCTCTTGAGGCTTGTTGATAGAGATTTACCTTTCAAGAGAGATATGATTTCATATTATGTCTGAGTTGTTGTTGTGCAAAAACATCATCAATAGATTGGCGCTAGAAGGAGGGACTGAATAAGCAAGATGGATCAATTTTTGTCTGCTATCTCTCCTAAAAGATTCAGAAGAAGAACCAAATCTAGTCTAGGAGAGGAGGAATTTCAAGAACTACCAGCCCCTACTAGGTCAAGAAGGATCAGCAGAAGGGGATAATCATCATCCACCCAGCCACCTCCATCATCTCCATCTTTCTCATCTTCATTAAGTTCATCTTCATCTAAGTCTGAGGACATTCCCATCCAACAACCTCAGCTAGTCATAAATCAACCATTACCATCCCCACCTCCACTAATGTCTTTCCTAGCTAATAACCTATCTCCATTAACTTTCACCAATTACAATGTCATGCCCAAGAACGTTGAGCACTTCTATTCAAAGTTCCATGTTAATGATCCCAATAGATCTACTGAAGAACACATTAGGATCTTTCAGACTAGCCTTAAGGATAGGGGAATCAATCATGAGGATGTAACATGTAGGCTCTTTCCTTATTTCTTAGGAGAAGATGCATTCTATTGGTATAATCACTTACCTACTAGGTCTATCCAGAATTGGAATGAACTAGAGACTACATTCTTGCAGAAGTTTAGGATTCCCATCAGTCCTAATGAGCTCTATCATCAGTTCACTAATGTTAAGAGAGAAGTCAATGAGCCTATAGGGTCCTTCAACAACAGGTTTCATCATGCCTATACCAGACTGTAGGCCCCTTATGTTGTTGATGAGACCACTACTTTAGAAGTCTATTATGAGGGACTTGATAGTCTGACAGCTACCTTCATGAAATGGAAAAACAACCCTCCCAATACCCTACTTGATGCATATGCAGAGGCTGTGAAGGTTAGCACTGCTTTGAGGCAGCATTTGTTTCGGCCTTTACCGTCATTAGGACCTACTGCTCACCCTGTACAAGTCCCAACTCTCAACCAGACTCTTACTAATCACACTCTTATTATGAATCCAGTACCTCATTTTCCTCTTGTTCCTCACCCAAGGCCTCTTGTGAGTCAAGTGCCACCTACAATCAGCTATCCCCAACAAAATGTAAATCAGACTCTGCATCCACAATCTCATGCTAGCTATCCCCCATATCTACAAAATTTTGAAGTCTTGAACTAGTCATTGAATACTAGCACTACAGTAGGGTATCCCAAAACAATGTGAACTAGCCTCCATACAAGAATTTTGACAAGGAAAGACTGGATGAATTGTATGAACAAGTGAAGAAGTTGAATATGGAAGTAACTTACTTGAGGAACTAGAACAGTCAGTTGCAAGCTACTCAGAGAAATATGCAGTCCAATCAGAGCAGAGAAAGTTGAGAAAATCAACAAGGACAACACTTTTATAGAGGGAACAATCTTGAAAGAGGATGTAACCATGACAGAGGATACAACAACGATAGATGATATAGTAATGATAGGGGATATAATAATGATAGAGGACATAATTATGTTAGAGGACAATCCTTAGGCTAGAACTTTGACCAAGGGAAAGCTGGTGGACAAGGATTCGATAGGAGACAACCACCCTAACAAATAGGACTCAGAACACGAGGCCTAATAATGGAGGAGTCCCTACCTGATTAGATCGGCCAGTCAATCAACCAGTTAGCCAAGAGAAACCTCCTAATGGTGTATATTTAGCTAAGGCTGCATTATCAGGATGGTGTAATCTCCATAAAACAAGTCAGCATTCTGAGTTAGACTATCAAGAGTTTCAGATAACAGCTTCAATTTTCTAGTATGAAGTGGATAATAATGTAGGTTTCCAGGAAATGGTACCATCTACTCCCTATGATTCATTAGTGTTAGTACTAAATCATGCTCCTTTTCCACAGAGCAAAGAGAATGCTCTTGAAGAAGAATCAAACCAGCTCAAGGAAGAGGTAGATCAAGTGTGCAATGGAGATGAGATTTCACAGCTGTTTGATGAAAATCCAGTAAATGAAGATGGCCCCATGGATGAAGAAGAAGCTTATGTTGAAGAGGTGTAGACCTTCCAGAGGCCTATCAAGAAGTATGATTTGAGGGACATGCTACATAGACATCCACAGGATGGAGGTCCCTTCACCACCTCCATTCCACCAAACAACTTCACAACACCTCTCGATCCTAATGCCAACAATAATCTGCCATATCCTCTAGTGTCAAAGAAATATTTCTCTAAAGATCAAGCACAAATGGATCCATCAAAAGGAAAGAGTGTTGAAGCAAACAAAGACAAGGTGGTGGAATACCCAAAAGAGACTCTTGCTGATCTGAATGAGGAAAAACTGGCTATATATATTGCAGAAGAACTCAAGAATCTAAAGGTAAGTCTCTCTTCATTTGAAATATTGAGAGTTCTGACCATTAGGAATGTAGTTCTAGTAGCTTACAATGCAAATTCTAGATCACAAGATAGATCAGTTTGTGAAAGTATCAACAAAGCATCTAGCCCTCAAATAGTAGGAAGGCAAAATCAGACTCATTATTAAGTTAATGTGCCTCCTGGAGATAAGGGAAAAGAGAAATATAGGACTCAGGTTGCTCAAGTGGATATGCCCTTAACTTTGTTTCAAGGGAAAGTAGATACTCCTCCATTCCTGATTTCTATCTGTATATTTGGTAAACACTTGTACAACTATTTGTTGGATTCAAGTGCTTCCACCAATGTAATTCCCTTTGGTTTCTGTAGAGCTTTGGGTATCACTCCTGTTGATTCCCAAAATAAATTTATACAATTGGATAGAACTGAAGTTAAGGTTGTAGGGGAATTAAATATGATTCATATGCAGGTTGCCCCTGATCCTAGGATTCAACAGGTTATTAATATACAGGTGGCTGATATACCTGATGCTTATGGCTTGATTCTAGGAAGAGACTTTACTAGGGCCTTGAATGGATATGTATCAACTGATCATTCTCACATGTAGCTTTCTTGGAAGGGAGTGCCAAACTAGATTAGAATTGAAAGAGAACCTAGGATGAAGTATATGATCACAAAATATCAAAATACCTCCAATGAAATTTTGATATCTGAGGTAAGTATGGGTAATTATGTGATTGCAGCCCCTTTTGAGGAGTCAAATGCAGAGGAAGTCCTTATGTTCCACACAATTCCTGTTGACCTTACAACAGAATCCAATAGTACTAAGGCCTTGGTGGAACTAGTTGAAAATGAAGATAATCTTGAAGATAATCAGCTCAGTTTATTGGATAATTTCTAGGAATTCATTTAGAAATGCATTGAGGATCATATTTAGTTGGGTAGGAAGATGAATTTCAGATATTTTCTCTTGCCAAATTGGTGTAGGGTTCATAATGCCTCTCATCTTGAACTGGATTGTTGCTTATGCCAGATTGCAATAGAACAAGTGCAAAAATGTATCAATCCCATCCCAGCAGTCAAAATTGATATCCAAGATGTTCATGAGGACTCTAAAGGGGAGAAAGTGATTCTTTCTAAAGAATCTTCAAGTAGCAACAGTGCAAGAGATGCAATGAGGAAATCTATAGTTGCTGGTTGTTGGACTTTAAGATTTGATGGATCCAAATTGAAGCAAGGAGCTGGAGCAGGATTTGAGCTAATCAGTCCAAAAGGTAAAAATTTCTTTGCTGCTCATAGGATTCAATTCCATTGTATGAATAATGTAGCTGAATATGAGGCTTTGGTCCATGGGTTGTTAATGGCACTAAAGAAAAAGGTCAAGATTTTGCAAGTTTTTAGGGATTCTGAGTCAGTGGTTAAGCAAGTTAGGAGACAGTACTCTTGTCATGATAGAAGAATGACCAATTATAGACATAGAGTATGGGACCTTATTGAAGGATTTGATGCCTTCAACATTTAGTTGATTCCAGGAAGTAAAAACTAGACGGCTGACTCCCTTGCTCAAGCAACTAGTACATTGCAACCCTTGTCTCTTTATGGAATGAAGAAGTTTATAGTGGAACTCACCCCAATGCCTTTAGTGCCTGATAATGTCACTAACTTCCAGGTATTTGAAGATGATAAGCATATCCTAGATTTTATCACAAGCTTACATGTCTTTGCTTCACAAATTATAGATGAAACTGAACCTAAGGAAGCAAAGATGGACTTGGAAGGAGTAATCAATTTGAAGACCAATACTATTCCCAGAGGAATGGTGCAATTAGAGAGGATTTTTGATTTGGATAAGGTCAGAGATTAGGAACAAGCTGCCAAGAAGGAGTCCATCAGTGGAAAATGTGAAAAGTATAATATGGGAACTCATGAGGATGTCAAGAATGTCTTCATTGGCAAGGTATGTACTCCAGAAGAGAGAAAAGGAATAATTAATGCATTACATAGATATCTAGATGTGATAGCCTAGAGTTATGAAGACTTGAAGACCTATGAAACATCAATTATAACTCATACTATCCCACTGAATTCAAGAGTAAAGCCTTTCAGGCATAGGCAAAGGCCAATCAATGCTCTATTGGAACCCATAATTCATAAGGAAGTGCAGAAGCTACTGTCTGCAAGGATCATATTCCCGGTCAGACACTCCACCTGGGTGGAAAACCTGGTTCCTGTACGAAAGAAGAATGGTGAGATTAGGCTGTGTGTGGATTTTAGAAACCTTAATAGAGCATCAAAAAAGGATAATTATCTAGTGCCTTCGCTGGATGAAGTGCTTCAAATTGTCAATGGTTCTTAGATGATGTCTTTCTTGGATGGTTACTTAGGGTACAACCAGGTTATGGTGTATTATGAAGACAGGCATAAGACAACTTTCACCACTAAGTGGGGTACTTTTTCCTATAGAAGAATGCCCTTCAGTTTGATTAATGTTGGAGCTACATTTTAGAGGGCCATGGACATTGTGTTTACGAACATAATTGGTAAATGCATAATCATTTATATGGATGACTTGACAGTATTTTCCAAGAAGAGAGGTGATCATATATCATATTTGTGTAAAGTGTTTCAGAAGTGTAGGGAATTTGGTATATCTCTTAATCCAAAGAAGTGCATCTTTGGAGTTATAGAGGGAAAATTACTAGGACATGTTATCTCTGAGAAAGGAATTAACATTGATCCATAACAAGTGGAAGCTATACTCAAGATCCCACCACCTGCTAGCAAGAAAGAAATGAAGTCATTCTTTGGTAAAATCAACTTTGTAAGGAAGTTCATCACTGGATTTGCAGAAATAGTCAAGCCATTGAATGTAATGCTGAAGCAAGAAGCCAAAGTTGAATGTAATGTAGAAGCTAAGGAAGCATTTGCAGAGATAAAGAGGGCTATTGCTGAAGCTCTGGTTTTGGTGAGTCCAGACTATGCTAAGCCATTCTATATATATTTGTTTGCTTCTGATCACTCCTGTGCTGCTATGTTGACTCAAAAGTTTGATCAAGGAAATGAACATCCCATAGCATTCATGAGTGCACCATTGAAAGATTTTGAACTAAGGTATCCAAGTGTGGAAAAGAAGGCTTACGCCTTAGTCAGAGTTGTGAAGAAATTTAGACACTATATCCGAAGAAATAAGGTCTTTGCAATAGTTCTTGATCTTGTAGTCAAGCTATTGTTGATGCAGAATGAGCTAGGAGAGCACAAAGCTAAGTGGGTAATAATGTTACAAGAATATGATATTGAGATTCAACCCATGAAGCTGGTAAGAGGGCAAGGACTTACAAGGAAAATGGCAGAAATGGGCCCTGATCTTGCATCCTAGCATTACAATCTAGAAGATGTTTCTCCCAGAGAATGGTATGATGATATTGTTCATTATCTCCTAACTCAAAGGTGTCATGACCATCTCAATGTAGTATAGAGAAGGGAATTGCACTTGAGAAGTGATAGTTTCATGCTGAAGGAAGCTGTTCTATATAAGAAAAATCATGAAGGTATCTACCTGAGGTGCTTAGGAAGATAGGAAGTTGAGAGAGTCATGGCCGAATTTCATGATAGATATGGTACTGGCCCATGGATCTACACATGCCACTACAAATTAGATTCTGAGGGCTAGTTATTATTGGCCTACATTGTTCAAGGATACACACTGCAACAACTAGGGAAAAGTATGCAACACTCCCACTTCAATGAGTCTTTGAGGTAAAACATTTTGCACAGTGGGGAATGGAATTCATAGGTCCCATCAATCCACCTTCTTCTGTGGGTCATAGGTATATTCTCACCATTACTAATTATTTTACACGATGGACTGAAGCTCTTGCATGCAAACAATGTACTTCTGAAGTGGTAATTAATTTCATTGAATCAGGTATTATCAATCGCTTTGGATGTCCTTTATCTTTAGTTTGTGATAATGGTCCTACATTTTCATCATTGAAATTTTCTAATTGGGCTTTTGAACATGGGATTATAATAAATTTTGCATCTAATTACTATCCACAAGGTAATTGTCTGGCTGAGTCTTCCAATAAAAACCTCTTAACATGACCATCCGTAAGTTACTAGAGAAGAATCCCAAGGATTGGCACATTCAACTTCGATTTTCTCTATGGGAAGATTGTACAAGAAAAAATACTTCCATAGGGACCTCCCCTTATCACCTTGTGTATGGCCTAGAACCTATATTTCCAATTCAATTGAGGATCTCTACTTTACAATTCATTAACAAATATTATGATGAAGAGAACAGGCGTGAAGCCCGCCTACAGGAGTTGTTACACCTTGAAGAAAGAAGAGATGAAGCCTTAGAAGACTTTGCCAAACATCAAGGTGTAGTCAAAAGGTGGTTTGATAGAAGAGTCAAGGTAAAAGCCTTTTGGATTTTTGACTTGGTTCTCTACTGGGATAAATCCCATGACCGTAAGGGGGAGCATGGTAAATTTGAAATTTTTTGGCTTGGCCCTTACCAAATTTTAGAAATCCTGAGAGATAATGCTTTCCATTTGAAAACTCTCACTGGGGAGGATATCCCATTGCCTATCAATGGGCAGTATTTGAAGCATTATTTCTAGTCTTGAGCTATTTTCATCTCTTTTCTTGTACATAGTTAGAGTAGGTTTTCCTTTCTATTTTTACTTTTCTTTGCTTTGGTTAGAGTAGGTTTCCCTTTATGTTTTTCTTTTGTTTGTTTTGGATAGTGTAGGTTTGCTTTTAGTTTGGTGTGTTTTTGCTCTACTTTGCTTTGGAGGTCTTCTTGTTTTCTTCTGGATGTGTTGCACCTATATGGAAAATATTCTTTATCTGGGACTGTTCTAAATATTTCCTTGATGAAATTTAATCACGTGTCATGAATGGATGGTTGAGCTCTTCATTATCATCACACAGTCTAAATGTTTGATTTAAGGAGGTTGGGTCACTGGTTTGATTTGAATTTGAAGTATTTTGAAATCTTATATCTCTTATACATCTTAAAAATCCTGAGGTTGCTATAAGGTCTTTGTGAGGTCTTGTCAAGTGAAATATCTTATTTCTGCTTCAGTGCCACTGTGGTTCTTAGCCTTGAGTGTGAACTTCATTGTTCACAAGTTGAAATAAAAAAATGAAAAGAAAAGAATATCAAAAGAAGAAAAGAGAAAATATTGAAAATCAAATGAATTCAACTCATCAGGGGTATCTGAATATCTCTATCGAGGCTATGGACGCCTAGCTAGCAATAGAGCTATGTTCAGGAGAGTCACAATGATAACCTCATTGGGGATATAGACGCTTGACTGGAAACGAGACTCTATCCAGGTTGCTTTTGGAGTTAGAATCTTTACGTAGCCTAACTAGACTGAACTTGGTTTCTGCAGTAGCTCAAGGAAGGAAATGAACTCATGTGCACACACTTGGATTTTCAGTTTATGGAAGGTTCTAATTCTTTAATCTTGCATTTTGATTTGTTTGTCTGATACTGGGATCAAAACCAGAGATTCGGGGTTCATGATTCTTGTTCATCATCAAATGCTTTGGAGCATTTTCCCAGCAGAGTTGCCATTTATTGTGTAGTTTTTGCACACACCCCGATGAAGGTAGGGACCCTCTTTTTCTTTTACTCTTTTTGTTTTTTCCCTTTGATTTTGAGGATTGCATTGCCTTGGCATGAGCTTAAAATGTTTATCTTGCTTGCTTAAGTGTTTTCCCCAAGTTACATGTTGAAAATATCAAGTTTTGAGCAAAATCAGGGTTTTTACCCCATTTCGGGTTTTTCTGGTATGTCTAGATTTTCCTGGATTTCATCCAAACTCTAGAAAAAGGGTTTCAATGCTACTGTTCAAAATTCCTGGTCTTCACAGAAATCCGCCTGGGCCAAATTTTTCCAAATTTTCATCTTGCAATCAGGTTTCCGAATTTAACTAATTTTTGGGGATTCTTGTCATTCTGCTTTATCATTTGAATTCTCTCAAGTTGGGATATTCAATCTTGTAGTGCTTTGGCATTTTATACTTGCTTGGAATTCGAATTCCTATATGTTTGGGCATTTCGTGGCTTGTTTTGTGCGTCCATGGTCAAAATTTAGGGTTTCATGCCTAGGGCGTCCCCATTGCATCTTAGTTTGCTTTTGAATGAGCCTAGAATTCAAGGAAGATCTGTAAGAGGTTTAAAATTAACTGGTGGCGTACCCTAACTCCTCAAATTTGTGGTCATTTGATCAATTTGAGTGAAATCGTGAGAGGATGTCGATATTCAGGTTTTCTATCAACCTCGTGATTTTCCTGCACTGGCAGAATTCCCTGGGTTTCCTTGTCCCCTCTGTTTTCCTGGAATGTGTGGAAAATTTGAAACTTTTCCCTCTTCATGAAATTCTAGTTTGGCCAGATTTTTTTGGATTCCCTGGGAAGCTTTGTAAAACATAAAAATTGGGTGAAATGGACAATTTTAATGATAAATTATTATCATTCCATGCTCTAAATTGATGGATTGCGCTATTATCTGCATCTTTTTTGTATTTTTGATGATCTATGGTTGATTTTTTTCCTTCTTCAAGAAAATCTGGCTGGCCTAGATTCTGTGGAGGGCCTGAAATCCTAAACTATGTAGAATTCAATTTAACGAGGTTTTTGGGTTGATTTCGATCTTTGCTCAGATTTTTTTGAATGATGAATATGTTATTCATGATGGGATAATCTTGATATTCATGTTATAATGAATATTGATGCTAGTTTTTGCTGAGTGCAAGCTGAGTCTGGCATGGTGGCAGCTAGAAGGAGAAGATTTTGATGAAGATATATAAACAGAGTTGGAGCAATTGAAGGAATGGTGGCGAGGTATATGCTTTCTAGTCGATGAGGACCCTATTGCTGAATGTCGGTTTGATGATGTGACTAATTATAATGCCATTATGGATTATTAACAGTCCCTTAAGATTGATTGGGAAGAGGTCGTTGAGTGCTCAGGAGATGAAGTTTAATTCTTAACAAAAATTCAAGTATTGGTTACTTCCCCTTGGCTGACTTGGTGAGGTGCGCTCAGGATAAGAGAGGGTAGTTAATGCAATGCTATTTGTACTTCCATATTATTTTCCATGCCTTGGTCTGAATTGCATTGAGGATCCTAGGCTGACTTGGATTGAGTTCAAGCATTTAATGCTAATTCATTTTATTTTGAATTGTCCTTGGGCCGATCTGTTTTGTGGAAATTTATTATTGTAAACATTAGTTGGGCCGACTTGTTTGTGGCTATTTTATAAACCCCAGCTAGGCTGACATGCTTTGGAAGTTCCTATAAATTTGGCATTTCACCTCATTTGTAACATATAGAATAGAGCATATAGAATAGAAAAGATAGATAGTTCTTAGAGCGAATTAAGTAGTAGAGCAGAGTTAGAAGTTAGTCAATTTCTGAGCAAGTGTTGTAACAAAACATTGGAATTGTTGATGTAATTCGGTGATTCAATACAATTGAAGACATTGTGATTTTCTGGTGATCTCTTTTGTGTTGACTTATCTTGCATGGTTCTTATGGTTCTATCTTTTAAATTGCTCAAGGTTATTAGATGTATGTTAGATCTGATTCAATGGTGTTTATGGTTTGATGCTTGAAGTGTTGCAACAATCCCTGGTCCATACTTTTTGCAGCTAGGTGATTGTTAGTTGCTTTGCAAAGTTAGCCTAGACCTTTATATTCATTGTGCTTTGTTCAATTGTGGAGATTTATTCATTTCAATTGCAATTGGGTTGTATTGGATGAATTTTCATGGTATAAAAATCTTAATACCTTAGAAGATGCACCGTTTCTATGAGATTGCAGATTCATCTGGGTTAAGCAGGACTTAGTTTATGAGGGATTGGTCCATTTCAAGTATTTCATCATTTACACTATTAATCTTAGGAGTAGTTTTAATTTAGGAATCTCTCTGAAACCCTAATATTTTGTTATTTCTTTATCATTTGAGTTATATTTAGGATTGAAGCATCATAATATTGCTAGATCTAATTTAGTATTTGCTTGTAGTAAGGTCCCTTTGTGATTACCAACATTTTCACATTTATCACTGAGTTGTTTATGCATTGTCAAGACCTGACATTAGAGACCTTGGGGTTATCTCTTGAGGCTTGTTGATAGAGATTTACCTTTCAAGAGAGATAGGATTTCATATTCTTTCTGAGTTGTTGCTGTGCAGAAAACATCATCAACAAGTACCCAACAAACTTTGTATCTTTGTTTGAAACAATACTCCTAGGTAATCCATGCAATCTAACCATTTGAAAAACAAGTTTGCTACATGTACTGCATCTGTTTTCTTACAAGGTATGAAATGTGCCATCGTAGAGAATCTATCAACCACCAAAAATATAGAATCATTACCTCTTTGTGTCTTCGGAAAATCAAGTATGAAATCCATGTTGATATCTTCCCAAGGTCTCTCTGGAACTGTCAAAGGCTTATACAATCCAACATTTTGAGTAATCCCTTTTGTAACTTGAAAAAATATGCAACTCTGCACAAAGTTCCTAACATCCTTATGAATCTATGGCCAAAATTAATTCTCACATACCAATGCTACTATTTTATCAATCCCAAAGTGTCCTGACAGTCCTCCACTATGTTTTTTTGTTACCAAGCTATCCCTCATTGAACTCTAGGGTATGCACAACTGATGTCCTCTAAAAAAAATATCCTCTTGAATGAAATAATCCAAGCATTCACTCCTATCCCCCAAGAGCAGTTCTTTACAAACTTTCCAAGGTTCTTTAAAATCCAGGTCTTCCTCATACAAGTTCTTCAATTCATCAAAGCCTAATACTTCCACTCTCATCTCTATCAGTAAATTCCTTCTCCTACTCAAAGCATCAACAAATCTATTTGACTTTCCACTCCTATGCTTAAAAAAAAAAGTATAACTTTACAAGAATTCTACCCATCTCATGTGTCTCTGACTCAACTTACCTTGACTATTCAAATATTCCAAATCCTGGTGATTTGTATACAACACAAACTCCTTAGGAAACAAATAATGTCTCCATTTCTTTAGGGCTTGAACTATGGCATAAAAATCGTAATCATATATTGAATATTTTCTCCTAGCGTCATTCAACTTCTCACTAAAATAAGCTATAGGTCTTCCTTCTTGACTTAATACTGCTCCAATTGCATTTCCACTTGCATCACAATCTACTTGAAATACATTATTAAAATTTGGTAAAGACAATAGAGGTTGCTCAATCACCTTCTTCAATAACTCAAAACTCTTATTCCCTCCAAATTTCCACCTAAAATCCTTCTTATCTCCTCTCATTTTTTTTGTCATAGGACTGCAAATAGAACTGAAATTCCTAATAAAATTTTGGTAGAAACTATCCAATTCGTGAAATGATCTTACCTCTCCAATGCTTTCTGGTTTAGGCCATTCAATCGATACATAGATATCACAAATCCCAGATATACCAATTCTTCCTTCATGAAACTACACTTCTTAATGTTTATCAGCAATTTCTCTTCTCTCAACCTCTACAAAACTTGTCTTATATGCAACAAATGTTCTTCTCTAGTCTTATTGAAAATCAATATTTCATCCAAGTAAACAATCATGAACTTACCCAAGAATTTATTCAATACCTCATTCATTAACCTCATGAAAGTACTCGGTGCATTTGTTAGTCCAAAGGGCATCACCAACCAATACGATCCTTCATTTGTCTTGAATGTTGTCTTCCACTCATCCTCTTCTCTAATTTTGATATGATGATATCCACTCTTAAAATCTATCTTTTTAAAGTATCTAGCTGCACTCAAATAGTCCATAATGTCATCCATTTGGGGCAAAGGAAATCTATACTTCATCGTGATCTTGTTTATGGCTTTAGATTCTGTACACATCATTCTCCATCCTTCTTACTTGCTAACACAATAGGTACTACACAAGGACTTAAGCTTTCCCTGATCAAACCTTTCCTCAAAAAATATTGCACTTGTCTATTCAACTCTTCATTCTCTACAGGTGTCATCTGCTGTGCTGCTTTATTAGAAAAACTAGCTCTAGGAATCAGATCCATGCAATGACTAACCCTCCTCACAGGTGGTAATCCATCAGATACAATATTTGAAATGATCTCCTCATATTCTGTCAACAACTCTTTTATCTCATCCGATTGTTCTTCTACATGCTTCACGTCTTCAGTCTTCTTAGGAACCAAGGCATAACACATGTTCTCATGTCTCAATCCATCCATAAAACTCCTTCCATCGACCAAACAAATTCTAGCACTCATACAAACCTCAACTTTAGGAACATCTTCCAATGGCAACAAAGTTTGCTTCATCCCATTAGCAAAAATGGTATATGTATTCTTCTTTCCATCATGAATAGCCTATCTCTCATACTACCAAGACCTTCCCAACAAAACATGGCATACATCCATAGGCATGATATCACACAAAACTTCAACATGATAATTTCCTATCTTCAATTTCACCAAACACTGTTCACTTACCAATATCTTATGCTCATTTTGAATCCATGCTATTTGATAGGGCTTCGGGTGTTTCAATCTTTCCAACTTCAATTTGGTCACCATTTCTTCAGAAACTAGGTTCTCTAAACTTCCATCATCAACAATCACTTTGCAACATTTACCAACTACCTTGCATCTGGTTCAGAATAAATTCTTTGTTTGTAATGGCTCCTTCTCCAACTCACTTTATCACAATAATCTTCTATTCACCAACACTTCTCCATCTTCCGGTTTATTAGATGATCCAACCCAATCTTTCTCAACAAAGGTTGTTCTTCTATTGTTTTCTATCTTTCTACTTGTCTCTACTTGATTACATTCAAATGCTCTATGTCCTTCTCCACCACACTTATAACAAATTCCCTTGAATGTTTTTTTCTCCTGTCCTCTATCATCTCTTCTATAACCCTAATTTTGGTAACCACCATATCCTCCTCTTTGGTAAGAGCTTCCATCATATCTACGGTATGAATTATCATTCTTACTAACATCCTTATCCTTATTCCGACCTTCAAAAGTTCCTCTTCCTCCTCCAGTAAAAAATATTCCTCTTTGAAATCTTCCACCTTTTCCTCTCTGTCTCTGCTCATGTCTTTTATTTAACTTATCTTTTTCCTTTAGGGCACATTGATATGCCTCTTCCACACTTTGCAACTTGATTAAACTAATCTCATCCTATATATATGACCTCAAGCCATTCACATATCTAGCTACGTGTTTGATCTCATCCTCCAAATGTCTAGATCTAATATTTAACTTATAGAAATCCTTGGTATACTCCGTCACACTTGACTCCTTCTACTTCAAATTCTACAACTTCCAGAACAAGTTGATTTGATAATTTGTAGGAATAAACTTTGTTTTCAACTTATTCACCATTCGATCCCATGATTTTATCTTTTCTTTTCCTCTTCTTTTCCTATCTGTTTGCAAATTTTCCCACCAAAGGGATGCATGTCCTTTCAACTTTGTACAAGAAAATTTCACCTTCTTATCTTCATTAGTACCTTCAAAATAAAAATAATTTTCCATCTTTGTTATCCAATCAAGTAATTCATATGAATCCAACATACCATTATAATATGGTGGATTGAAATGTGGCTTTAAAGTATTTGATCTAGTTAGGGCTCTTATGAACCTCTCTTCTCCCTGATCTAGGCCAGGTTGATCTTCTCTTCCTCTTTCTTCTTGTACTTCTACCTCTTCATCACTCACATCATCAACTGGTCGACCTATCCTCTAGGTTGTTTCAACTGCATCTAATTTGGCAATAATTCCTCTCAACATCTCCATTAAAGTTGGGTCTGCACTTCCACATGCTCCATTTCCTCTAACATTTATTCTTCCCACCATCTTTATACAAGTCATTTACAGCTACAGGT
The DNA here is from genome assembly GCA_007258455.2 of Sequoia sempervirens. Taxonomy (NCBI): domain Eukaryota; kingdom Viridiplantae; phylum Streptophyta; class Pinopsida; order Cupressales; family Cupressaceae; genus Sequoia; species Sequoia sempervirens. Next base: position 42,262 of record VDFB02344440.1, on the reverse strand, counting down.
TAGATCCTTAGTCTGCCACCCCACAACAAATATTCAATAGGACTTCACAAATTCAGACAACCTCACATGGATTGAATCTCGCTTTGATACCAATCTATCGCAACCACGGTAGGAGGGTCCTCAAAGAAAACAATCTGTACTGTGCAACAAGAGTAACACATTAGAAGCAACACAAAATATGGAGGAAAATGCAAATTAAAATATTCTCATTAACATAAATCTCAATTACAATTGGTCGACAATATCTGGGCTTACAAATTCGGCTCATAGGCTTGATATAACATGTTCAAAAATATAACATTCCTATAAGCTCCTTAATTTGAGCTGAAATCTAACGTATCAAAACCTATCTTTCTCAATGTAACCAACTCTACCCTTCTAATGATCTATTACAAGCTTTATATCATATCCATAGATCTAGAATCATCTGCATCAGCCAAAGATCATTACAATCTCCAATGAAGGAAAATGTAATGTGTGCATGAATAGGTCGGCCTAAAATTTGAATTATATCTCAATGAATACATAGGATGAAGTGTGGACCTATAATTAAGGTCAAGGAAACTCCACAAAACAACTAAAATCACATTGTCAAGATCCGCAAGTTATGGGGATAATCCACTAGCGATCAAACTAGCCGTTAGCTTAGAAAATTATTCTAGTGTTGGTTCAAAAAACTACCATCAAATCTAGAAGCGACAACTTGCCAAAAAAAGATCCAATCAAGCTCAAATCTTGGAATAAGGAAAATGAACATGTCCACAATGTAAAAATAGATCCACAGGGTTTGGTGAGAAAATATGATGAATCCACCATCATGAACTAAACAAGAACTGAACAAGAACAAAAACTGAAAGGAAATATTTTTTGGTTGATGCAAGATTGCCAAGAACCAAGGATGCTCCTACATAAAAAATTCATGGTACAGTGAAAGGGAAAATTGTAGGTCTGAAAGTGTAGGAAAATCTTGATGATACAGAGGGTCACAAGATTAAAAAGAAAGTGGAGAAGAAAGAAAATGGTTGTGAGGATGATAGGACAATGAATAAGACAAAGGCGGGTCTGTTATGGACTAGTAAATCTAAAAGGACAGTGGACAGTGATAAGGTTGTAAAGAAAGAGGCTAAAGGACAATGGAATGAACAAAAAATTGTGGAACAATTGATGACAGATGTTAAGAGAGTGAGTTTAGATGGAAATGAGAGTGTGATAGCAAGATTTGAAGGTGGCAAAGTGGAGAAACACCCCACATCTCAAGAAGGATAGTTGGAACCAAGAGTAAGTGGAGACAAAGATGCCAAAAAAAGTGAAGAGAAAAAGGAGCTTGAAAAAGGGAATCAAAGAGGAGAAATGCATGAAGAATATAAAGGAGGACATGCAACTTTAATCTTTCCAAGAGACTTGGAAAATCTCAAAGATGGGGTGTATGGTGTAGAAGCACCTTTGGTGCAAAATTGTCAAGTCAAGTTCATAAGGTCTAGGCTTTAGAGGTTTTTGAGTTTTGTTTAAAATAAGGTCTATAAGACCATATGTTGATGTAATTGGTAATTTTTCATAGTATTTAGCAGTCTAGGTGGCAAGGTTTTCAAAAGGAGTAAAAAAAGTGCTAAGTTGCCAAGTTAGAATGTTGTAAAGAGTTAAAAGTTGTAAATTTACTTTGTTAGAGGAATTTGAAGAGTCAAGTAAGTTTAAAGGGTGGTTAGGGAGTTATAGCCATTTGGTTTTGATAGGAGAGAGTTTAAAATAGCATGATAAACTTGAATGGAAGGTTGTTGAACATATTTTGAAGCTTGAAGATTGAAATAAACTCAGATTTTCTCCATTTTTCTTGTGTTTTTTGTTATAGAAGCAAGTTGTATAGCCTGTACAACAATCTATTGATCTATATTTTTTTTGATTCACATAGTAGATTGAATTATCTTTCCATTGAATCCATTATGAGGGTTTTATAATTAGTTTTGTGTGTTTTATCTTCAATTTTGCTCAACTCGACCTGAACTTGCATAGTTGAGGGTTTTGATAGAATAAAAATGTTCTAAAACCCATTCCACCTTTTTGTTTACTTTTTTGCTTGGTGGAATGGGTAAAATACATTATTAGAATGTGGGAATATGAGAGTTGAGTGTAGGGGAGGTTTGTGAGTGAATTGGGTGTGAATCCCTATGAGGAATTGTTGAGTTTTCCTTAAGAAAAATGAGGTTTTGGTGAGTGAAATTGAGTTTCTGAGTTGGTCAGCATTATTCTATGATTTATTAAGCATGTGAAAATTATTTTAGACTTTTTTGTGCAATTGGTTGGTTCTGGAGTGTTTGGTAAGTGTCCTTTTTAATAAAACCTAGGGTTCTAGGCCTAGGGAGAGGGTTTGATGGTTTGGCTATAAGATGATTGGATTTATATGATATAATTGAGGAATCTAAGGTTTTGAAGCATTTTAATTTCTTCCCAAAGTTTTAGAGAGTTTGAAAAAGTTTGGAGAGTGGTTCCTTTGTAAAAGAGGGCTAATTTGAGCCCTAAAAGGCATAGAAAGCTTGATTTGAACAATTTGTTGCAAAGCAACTATTGGGGATTGTTTGATATGTTGAAAATATTTGTAATGAGTCCTTGATGTGTCTTGTATTATGAATTGAAAGGTTTTGAGAGTGGAGTAATACCTGATTTAGTGGAATTGCTATACTATAGGGAAACAGAGTGATCTTGCTGAATGAAGGAGTTTTGATGAGTTTGTGATCTGACAATCGTGTTTTCAGATTGGAATTATTTGTTTGTGTGTTGCAGGCCCCCCCCTACTACATCACATTGCAGGAAATAAGGGAATTATGATTCGAAGTGCTGGAAGTTGCATCCTGATTTGAGGTTGAAAAGATATGGAGCAACAAAGATAAACAAAAGACTATTGCAGTGGTTAAATAGGATCTTGGATTTGTCTTTGAAGATGTAGTGAAAATTATTGTTTCCTCAGTCCAAAGTAAAGGGAAAGGTATTATTCTCTCTTTTGATGCAAATGTTCTTAATGAAAGTACAAGTAAAGTATCATCTCCTCCTAAAGCTGATAAATAACATAATGAACTGTTTCACATTCAAGTTGTAACTAAGCACACTAAGATTAACACATTGTTTGATACAGGTTCTCAAGTCAATTTAATATTTGAAGAGGTTGTGAAGAAACTTAATCTAGCTACAACACCTCATCCAAAGAATCATCCACTTGGATGGGTTTGTAATGATTCTCAACTACAAGTAATGAAACAATGTAAATTGTGATTTGCTATCACTACAAATTATGTTGATGAGGTAGAGGTAGACGTAGTCCCTTTGGATATTTGTGGTCTTGTGTTAGGGAGTCCTTATCTATATGATAGAAAAGAAATTTTTTATATGGGGAGAATAAGTATCATCTCTTTAAAGATGGTAAAGAGTACATTGTAAGGGCACATAAGATAAAGACTAATATTGCACTAGTCAATACTTGTCAAATGAAAAGGTTGGTCAATGGCAGTAAGAAATTTGTACTTGTTCGAATATGGCTTGGGGAGATTGTTTATGGCTTTTGGTGTTGTCATTAATGGCAACTGAAGTCATTATCTCATTATGTAGATCCAAATCTACTTATATTGGCAGGAAATGTAGAAGATATTGTGTTGCCGACAGAAAGCATGAAGAACAGGGTATCCGATCAGTTAGTCAATCTGTATGCTTCACTGGATCATAATTTTGAGTTGTGGATCCCTAGGAAAGTTTGTTAAGAATTTAAGTTACCTTATTGGTAAGTTTTGTGGTGTTGCAACAATTAGTGTACGAGTTAGGAGATTTAGTAGAATGATTTTCTATTTATTTTCTCATTGTGGCCGACTCAATGAATGTGGAGCATCACAGATGTATAAGGAGTAGCTATTTAATTGTTTCTAAGTTTGAGAATATTGTTTTGGGTCCTAGCTATGTCTTAGTCAACCTTTGTGGGTGCACATTAAATATAACTTGTGATTTGAGCCGACTGTTGGAGAATATTTCATGTTTTGTTGAAGCCGACTTAAGTGATTAAAATCTTTGCTAGCGGATATATATATATGAGATTGGTAATTCATTTTTAAAAAGAGGATGAAGTGGTGAGAAGGTGTGAATGTGTGAAAAGAGTAGAACAGATGTATGAGTGAACATCAAAAGATCAGTTGAGTAAATTTTCCTTGAGTAGAAGAAGATTATTATGAATTAAGGCAGAGCAGAGCAAAGTGAGTTGTAGGATCAGAAAGAAGGTTCAGAATCTATTTTATGTGCTTCACCGGAATTGAATCTAGGCATTTGTAGATACTATCTTCTTAGTTTAATTTTTGTTGTAATCACAAAAATTTTGTAAGGAAGTGAGCCTTCCTTATTTCAAGTAGTGAGCTCTAGGTAGTGTGCCTGAATGCAAGTGCATTCCTTTTATTCATACTTTTAATAGAGTGTAAATTGTGGATTAATCTTCATTGTGGTTTTTCCCCTAACAGGGTTTCCACGTAAAAATATTAGTGTTATGGTGTTTTGATCATCTTTTTCATGTGATTGAATCTTTATTTTTGTTTATGTGCTGAAAATGGTTTAAGATCTAAACTGAAAGTCTAATTTGTTGAACACTGATTCACCCCCCTCTCAGTGTTCCTTGAGTCCAACAATTGGTATCAAAGCACAGTTCCTCTAAAGAAGTTTAACAACTTGAGGTGGATCTTGGAATATAATGGACTCTAGTGGTCTTCAACAATAGCTTATGGTGGAACTTGATGATCTTGATCAGTCTAAAGCAGAAGTCATGAAATTAAAAGCAAATCTTGTGGATGCTGAGAAATTAATTCAATCATTGAAGGATAAAATCAATGAGTCAAGGGAGAAGAGGAAGAAACTTTGTGATCAATTGAAGCAGAAATAAAATAAAAACTCAGAAGATGTTCACCTGAATCAAACCCTAAAAGAGATAACTAAGGAATGTGAAAAACTTGCTAGAAATAATGCTACTTTGAAGCTTGAGATGGAATTTGTGGCAATAAAGCTAACTAAGGAGATTGAAGAAAGGAAGAAGAACGAGGAGAATTTGGACCAATCCTTAAAAGAAAAATCTAAAGAATGCAACAGAGTAAATAATGGATTCATTCAGTTGGAGATTGAATTGCAACAATCTAGAAACAATGAACAAGAACTTGAAAGATATATAGTTATTCTCAGTGATGAATTCACTACTGCAAATGAGTACAAGGAGAAGTTTAGGATCAATTTTGCTAAGCTTGACGAGTTGACTAAAGGATGGAGGATGCAAATGATAAGCGAGGTGTTGGATATGAGAAGGAAGAAAGCTTCAGATCTGAACATAAGGATTCTAGACAAAGAAATCAAATGAACAAAGAAAAAGGTATCTAGTAAGACAACCCAATGCTCAGAATTTTAATGGTTACTAGTTTGCTTCTAATAAATTTGGTCATATGGCTTCTTAGTGTAGAAGTAAAATAAATTCAAGCAGTCCATCATTTCCTAATCAGCGTTTTAGTTGCAAAAATCTTGGTCACAAGTCTATTGAATGCAGAAGTATGTCTATCAATTTAAGAAATGTTAAATGCTATACTTGTGGAAGATTTGGGCATGTTGCTAATCAATGAAGATTAGGAGGAAATCAATGGAATGAGTGGTCTAGACAGATAAATCTAGTGTATTATAGTTGCAGCAGATTTGGTCACATTGCAAGATTCTATAGGAACAAAAATATGGACAAAAAAAGAGGTCTGGTATACAGAAGAATAATTTCACAAAAAGATGACAAAGGAAAAGGAAAAGTGAATATGGAAGATATAAGAGATTAGATGAAGGAAATAAGCCCGTACCAGAAGCAGCCTCTGGTAATTCCTCCAGAAATTGATCTCAGGCCATTGGCCTAAGGGGAGTTTTTCAAGGAAAATCCTTTGACCCCTATTGGTAGCTGGAACCAAAATGTAGAAAATTGTTAGTAGCTATGATAAAAGTTTGAAAATGCATTAGTGATCACTTATGTAGGAACATGAGAAGTAGAGGGTCCATAGATAAATTTTTCTTTTGTTGTTTGAGAAAATAGAGTTATCGGAACTCTTAGGGAAAATTATTTAATGCAACTAAAAAGATTAGGTGCACAAAGACATAAAAGGGTATTTGGAACCCTCATTTTTCACCTTGAATTGAAGAAGAATAGGAGGAGAGCCTCTGCAGTGAAATCTTAAAGGAGTAAAGAAAATTTGGCAGCAAATTCTTTAGGTATTTCAGTTGCTTGTAGAATTTCAATTTTTTTTTCTCGGTAGAAAACCTTGTTCGGTATAGAAAGTAAAATGAATAAAATCAAAGGAACATTGACTTTGGATGAATATAGTAGTAGGAAGATCAAGGATGTAAGAAATTTTTTGCCAATCGGTGAATTGAAGTGGCTTGAAGGTGTGAAACATAAGAATTTGGACATCTGGAATGAGTTTCCTTATTTCGTCAATGTAGAAGTGGTCAGGTTTATCTTGAACAAATTGGATGATGATATCCTTACTCTAGATAAACCCTATCAAATTTCAAAAGAGGTGATAAAAAATCTAATAGGATTATGCAATATTGGAGATGTTTCAAAAAAAGAAGTTGATTCAGAATCAAGTAGTCAAAACCCTAACCAGAGTAAAAGGAGATCAAAGAGCTCTATTAATTTCAACAATCAAAGATCCAATAACGAGGTACATTGTGTTGGAAATATGTGCCTCAAACTATACAGGCTGAAACCTCCATTAGAGTCAAGTCGGTATGACATTCTAATTGTCTAGCTGACTAGCAGGTTTGTTTTATTCAGTTCTAAATAGGTCGCTGTGACCTTGTTATTGTCTTGCTGAAAGGTTACACTGTGGAGTCTATCACTATAACATGGTGTATTTGTTATGACCTTATAGCACTCAGGAGACCTCTGGCCAAAAGGCCATTCAATCATGTATCGACAAGACTCTTGGCAACTATGGTCTTCAGTGAAGCTAAAGGTTCTTGCTAAGATGTCTCAGCGAAGTGATAATGTCTTGCCGACTGCATTTACTCTGTGGTCCTTGGGGTAACTCATGTTGGCTTGGTGAGAAGTCACCGCGAAAGTAAATGTTATGTCGATAGTGTTTTATTTGTTTCATTGGGGAGACTTGGCTAAAGGAAGTGCCATCAGTAAGATGTCCTACCAAAGTGAATATGTCTCAGTAATGAAGACTGAAGTGATAGTCTTCGGCGTAACTCTTGTCGAATGGTGGTCATCGGTGGAACACTGTGTTTTCGATAAGAAGTCCTAGTGACTCCGATGAGTCTCGCCGATGTTGAAGAATCTTCGGGGTAACTTAATGATCATGGGGAAACATCTCAGTGATAAGCTCTTGTCTTGTTGACTATTCTTCGGAGCTCGTTATGACTTAATCTCATCAATATAATGTCACACCGAAAGCTATGAGTTTGGGCGACAACGATACATGTGAAGAACGTCAGCGTGATCTCCTGGCGAAAGCGATAGGTCAGGGCGACTGCATGATGACTCGGTGTATCTCTTGAAGCTCGATAGAACATCTTGTGACTATGATGACTCTTGGTGACATCGGTATGAATTATATGTGGCATCAGCGAGACACTGTTAGTGTCTCACCGAGATGCCAATACAATACAAATTCTGCTGATTGGTTGACCAGATGCTATGTGGAGTCTCGTGGACAAATCAGAGGAGCCGAAAGTGGAACCGTTGGGAGTCTGTTCATTGCGAAAATTCTATGAGGAAGCTCGATGGACATGGAACAACAGAGATATACTCAGTGATTTCAGATTGTAGTGGGTTGGTTCGATCAACAGTAGAGTGTGAAGAGTTCAAACTGTATCAGTGTGGATTTGATTCTGTAAAGACTGTAATCAGAAAAGGTTCCTGTGTAATTTGGTTAATGGTGAATGCTGTTGTATAATGACACCAGAAAGATAAGTTTGGAATTTGTATGTAATTTCATTACTGTAATACAAAGTGATTTCTCTTGGTGTGGTGGGTTTTTCTCCCGTAAGGGTTTTCCCACATATATCTGGTGTTCATATGTGATTGTCAAATACTCTGTTTCTGTTGTCTGTTTCTTAGTGCATCTTAATTAGACTGTAATTGTAAATTTTAAAGTGTATCTACATTCTTTCCTGAGGTATTGATGTTAGGAGAATTGTTTTCCGCATCTAGTTTTCCTTACAAGTGGTATCAGAAAGATGAATTCAAAATGCTTAAGGACTGATAATGGCAGTGAATTCTATTCTGATGAATTTGAAAGATACTGTAAAGACCATGGAATCAAAAGACATAAGACTACACCTTATACTCCACAACAGAATGGAGTTGCTGAAAGGTTTAGTAGGACAGTGATGGAGAGAGCACAAAGTATGTTCAGTAGTGTTGGCTTGGAGGAGAAATTCTCAGCTGAGGCTGTATCTACTGCATGTTATTTAATTAATCATTCTCCAAATTCTACTCTTGTTGAGAAAACACCTTTGGAAGCGTGGTCTGGTAAGAAGCCCCCACTTAGACATGTTCATGTTTTTGGCTATGAGGCATATGCTCATGTGCCGGATGTGAAAAGATCTAAATTGGAGAACAAGGCTGTCAAATGTATTTTCATTGGCTATAGCACTATCATAAAAGGATACAAGCTTTGGAATCCTGATATAGAGAAGGTTGTATACAACAGAACTGTAATCTTTCATGAGCTGAAACTTTCCACTTTGGATCTGCAGTCAGAGACAAAGTCAAATAACAATAAGGATGTAGCAATAATTCCTCCTACACTTGAGAAAGAGGAATTGAAAATTCAAAATGTACCTGAACTGAGGAGAGCTCGAGCAGTTCTGAAAGTTCTGAAGAAGAAGAACCTCAACCTTAGCAAGTGAGGAGGTCAAGCTGAGAAAGAAAACAACTAGATAGGTATGGGTTCTCATTGATTGATTCTACTTGTTCCTATGCTTTGATTTCTAGTAATGATGAGCCTAGGACTGTGAAAGAGGCATTTAAAATGTCTGATTCAGATTCTTGGTTGGAAGCCATGGAAGAAGAGATGGCATCTTTAGATAAGAATGAAACCTCGAGTCTAGTGCCCTTGCCTAAAGGCAGAAAGGTTGTTGGCTGCAAATGGGTATTTAAGAAAAAGATTGGTTTGGATGGCAGTGTAGAAAAGTACAAGGCAAGATTGGCTGCAAAGGGTTATTCCCAGGTAGAGGGAATCGATTATGGGGAAATATTTTCTCCTGTAGCAAAGCTGACGTCCATTAGATTTCTTTTGTCATTTTCAGTAGCATATGACTTAGAGGTCGAATAGATGGATGTGAAGACAACATTTCTTCATGGTGATCTTGAAGAAAAAATCTATATGTCCCAGCCTAAGCACTTTGTTGAGAAAGGTAAAGAAAAATTGGTATGCAAATTAAAGAAGTATCTGTATGGGTTAAAGCAGTCACCTAGAATGTGGTACCAAAAATTTGATACATTTGTATTATCTTTGGGATTTGTGAGATCAAAATCTGATCACTGTGTATATTATAAAGCTGAAAGTGATCAAGTTCTTGTTATTTCTCTTTATGTTGATGATATGATGTTCATATGAAATAGCAAGCTAATGATTTCTGATCTTAAGTCTCAGTTGTTTGCTAAGTTCAAAATGAAGGATCTTGGTGTAGCAAGGTATATTCTAGGGATGGAGATAACCAGGGACAGGAAGAATAGAAAACTATGGATTAGTCAGAGTAAGTATATCAAAACTATTCTTGAGAGATTTTGTATGAATGATTGCAAACAGCTAGTGGTTCCAATAATGCATGGAACAAAGCTATCTATTGAGGACTATCCAAAATCTCCTACTGAGATGGAGGACATGACCAGTGTACCTTATGCTAGTGCAGTAGGAAATATTATGTATGCAATGGTCTATACAAGGCCAGACATTGCCCAAGCAGTGGGAGTACTTAGTCGATTTATGGCTAATCCAGGAAGAACGCATTGGGATGCTATGAAGAGAGTGTTTAGGTATTTGAAGGGAACTTCAGATTTTTCTTTGTGTTACCATGGGAATTTGGTTGAATCACAGAGGACTCTCAGCATTCGTGGTTATGTTGACTCTGATTGGGCAGGGGACATTGACAGCAGGACGTCCACCAGTGGATACATTTTCATGTTGAATGGTGGTGCAGTGAGTTGGATGAGTAAGCAGCAGGTTGTAGTCACTTTGTCCACTGCGGAGGCTGAATACATGGCAGCTACTCATGCTTGTAAAGAAGCTGTATGGTTGAAACATTTGTGTTCTAACATTGGTTTTGATGCAAGGGAAATAACTATTTTCTGTGATAGTCAGAGTGCAATTTGTCTGGCAAAGAACCATACTTTCCATGCCAGGATAAAACATATTGATGTATAGTACCACTTTGTATGAGATATGGTTGAGGATGGAAAGGTCAGTTTGGAAAAGGTTGATACTCTAGAGAATGTTGCAGATTCATTGACAAAGCTAGTGAGCACATACAAGTTCAGGTGGTGTGCCAGTTCAATGGGCCTTAGTGCCCTTGATTTTCAATAAGTTATGATGTGCTCTGGAGGTGCCTGTATGATCTTCATTATGTGGGAGATTGTTGGAAATATGTGCCTCAGACTATACAGGTTGAAACCTCCATTAGAGTCAAGTTGGTGTGACATTCTAATTGTCTGGCTGACTAGCAGGTTTGTTTTATTCAGTTCTGAATAGGTCATTGTGACCTTGTTATTGTCTTGCTAAAAGGTTACACTGTGGAGTCTATTGTTGTAACATGGTGTATTCGTTATGACCTTATAGCGCTCGGGAGACCTCTGGCCAAAAGGCCATTCAATCGTGTATCGGCAAGACTCTTGGCGACTATGGTCTTCGATGAAGCTAAAGGTTCTCGCTAAGATGTCTCAGTGAAGTGTTAATGTCTTGCCAATTGTGTTTACTCTGTGGTCCTCAAGGTAACTCATGTTGGCTCAGTGAGAAGTCACCGCGAAAGCAAATGTTATGCCGATAGTGTTTGATTTGTTTCATCAGGGAGACTTGGCCGAAGGAAGTGCCATCAGTAAGATGTCCTACCGAAGTGAATATGTCTCAGTGATGAAGACTCAAGTGTTAGTCTTTGGTGTAACTCTTGTCAAATGGTGGTAATTAGTGGAACACTGTGTTTTCAGTAAGAAGTCCTAGCAACTCTGATGAGTCTCGCCAATGTTGAAGAATCTTTAGGGTAACTTAATGATCATGGGGAAACGTCTCGATGATAAGCTCTCATCTTGCCGACTATTCTTCGGAGCTCGTTATGACTTAATCTCATTGGTATAATGTCACACCGAAAGCTATGAGTTTGGGCGACAGCGATATATGTGAAAAATGTCGGCATGATCTCCTGGCGAAAGTGATAGGTCAGGGCGACTGCATGATGACTCGGTGTATCTCTTGAAGCTTGATAGAACATCCTGGCAACTACGATGGCTCTTGGCAACATCGGTATGAAGTATATGTGGCATCGGCGAGACACTGTTAGTGTCTCACCGAGATGCCAATACAATACAAATTCTGCTAACCAGTTGACCGTCCTATGTGGAGTCTTGTGGATGAATCAGAGGAGTCAAAAGTGGAACTGTTGGGAGTCTGTTCATTGCGGTAGTTTTGTGAGGAAGCTCAACGGACATGGAACAACAGAGATATACTCTGTGATTTCAGATTGTAGTGGGTTGGTTTGATCAACAATAGAGTGTGAAGAGTTCAAACTCTATCTGTGTGGATTCGATTCTGTAAAGACTGTAATAAAAAAAGGTTCCTGTGCAATTTGGTTAATGGTGAATGTTGATGTATAATGACACCAGAAAGATAAGTCTAGAATTTGTATGTAATTTCATTACTAAAATACAAAGTGATTTCTCTTGGTGTGGTGGGTTTTTCTCCCGTAAGGGTTTTCCCACGTATATCTGGTGTTCATGTGTGATTGTCAAATACTCTGTTTCTATTGTCTGTTTCTTAGTGCATCTTAATTGGAATGTAATTGTAAATTTTAAAGTGTATCTACATTCTTTCCTGAGGTATTGACGTTAGGAGAATTGTTTTCCACATCTAGTTTTCCTTACACATTGCACACAAAATTTCATATAAATTTTCTTCAGAAATAGGGAAGGATCAACCTTGGCAGGTGCAGTTTACCTTTCACACAAAATGATAATGGAAGATGAAGAACTTGATATGTGTGGATTGCTGAAGGATCAATTGATGGAAAATGTACAATTGACGAAGGATGCAAATTACCCCTTTAGGTTTGGTACCCTAGTTATATGCATTATGATGTATTTTCTGAATTGCTTGCCTCAGAATGATAATGTGGTATGGAAGGAAAATGAACCTCTTTGTAAGTAAATTTTTAAACATTTCAATACTCTAGAAAATTGTGAGCAAGTTCATGAAAATTTCTTTAGAGAGTTGTTGGGAAATTTTGGAATAGTTGGCATATCTGTTCTGGTAAGAGTAGTTGAAGTTGGGTCCTCTTATGGTAAGGTGGAGAAGAAGCAAAAAGGGGCTCTAGAGTTTGTAGATGACATTCCTCCAATACACAAATCTCCAAGAATTGAAGAAAAAGGAAAAGAGCAAGTAATTGTGGATATACTAGATGAAGATTCTAATGATTACACTCCAAGAGATGAACTGAAATCAGTTGAACCAGATGTGATGATAACAAAAGAAAGCGATGAAGAAGGTGCTTTATTCAAAACAAAGATATTGCAAGTTGTTTAGGAGGAAGATGGAATGCAAAAGATTGCTGACATATGGTTAAATGGACCATCATATGAACAAGACTTCATTGAGAACACTCTAGGAAGATACTTTGTGCACAACAACATTAAATTGGAAAGTTTGCAAAATGTGCTTCTAGAAGAATTGATTGAATGTATCAGGGAGGCTATCACCTCTATGCCTCAGGACAGGAAAGAGGAAGAAGTAATTCTACATCTAAAGGAGCATTTTATGCTATCTCTCGCCAAACAAAAAAAGAAAATGAATGTGTTAAGGAAATGAATTTACTCAACAAATAAGGTCTACAATTATTGTCTTGAGTGGCCTCATGTGGTTGGTAATTACAAGGACAAGTTGGAGAAAATTGAGAGTGAGTTGATTAGAATTGGTCAGGATTACAATATGTTTCAGGACTAGGATGGAGTAGTCAAGAACAAGATTCATGTGTTGTAGGCTGAGCATGCAAAGGTTCAATTTTCCAGAAACACTCTTATGGATACTTTCTGGAAAGTGAAGGATCTAACTGAATGCAGAATGGAGCAACAAATTAAGATTCTGAAGAAAGGAGAGAAGTTGGAAGAAGCGATTACAATTCCAGAATCCCTCATTCAGATCATCAACTGGACATCAAAAAATAATAGTTTGATAATAATTATTGGGATTGCAGTAGATGATTGGAAGAAATTTCTTCTTAATATAAAGGATAAGTATAAAATAATTTTATGATTTGTGCAGCAGTTGTAACTTCTCAATTTTGCATCAATAAAGGGTGAGAGAGTGCAATGTAAATTTTAGCAAAAGGAGAGTAATTAGTAAAGTTTTGTCATTGATGTCAAAGGGGGAGGAGAGCAGTGAAAAATTTCTTGACATTCTAAGGGGGAGCAATGTTTTGTTGTGTTTTGAAATTTTGAGTTTTGGTTCTGACACTTAGTCATTTTTTACTAAGTGTTGCCATCAATGCCAAAGGGGGAGATTGTTGGCATATGGCTTGGGGAGATTGTTTATGGCTTCTAGTGTTGTCATTGATGGCAATGAAGTCATTATCTTGGTCTGTAGATCAAGATCTACTTATATCGGTAGGAAATGTAGAAGATAGTGTGTTACCGGTAGAAAGCATGAAGAATAGGGTATTTGGTCAATTAGTCAATCTGTATGCTTCATCGGATCATCATTTTGTGTTGTGGATCCCTAGGAAAGTTTTTTAAGCATGTATCTTACCTTGTTGGTAAGTTTTGTGGTGTTGCAACAATTAGTGTACGAGTTAGGCGATTCGGTAGAATGATTTTTTGTTTATTTGCTCATTGTGGCCAACTCAATGAATGTAGCATGTCGCAGATGTATAAGGAGTAGTTGTTTAATTGTTTCTAAGTTTGAGAATATTGTTTTGGGTCCCAACTATGTCTTATCTGACCTTTGTGGGTGTGCATTAAATATAACTTGTGATTTGAGCCGACTATTGGAGAATATTTCATGTTTTGTTGAAGCCGACTTAAGTGATTAAAATCTTTGCTAGTGGATATATATATGAGATTAGTAATTCATTTTTAAAAAGAGGATGAAGTGGTGAGAAGGTGTGAATGTGTGAAAAGAGTAGAACAAATGTATGAGAGAACATCAAAAGATCAGTTGAGTAAATTTTGCTTGAGCAGAAGAAGATTATATTATGAATTAAGGTAGAGCACAGCATAGCGAGTTGCAAGATCAGATAGAAGTTTCAAAATCAATTTTATGTGCTTCATCGGAATTGAATCTAGACATTTGTAGATGCTATCTTCTTAGTTCAATTTTTGTTGTAATCACAAACATTTTGTAAGGAAATGAGCCTTCCTTGTTTCGAGTAGTTGGCTCTATGCAGTGTGCCTAAATGCAAGTGCATTCCCTTTTATTGATGCAGAGGGTATGGGGCTTTTGGTAAAACATGAAGTTTTCAAGGTCTACAATGATGTACTCTTAAACCCTCTTCTAGGCACCCTTATGGAGATAAGGCTTTAATGGTTCACTTATGACTTATATCCTTCCTTATGGACCCAAACCCTTGGAATGATATTAAGGAACTCAATAAAACTTGTCTTGAATGGTTACAATCCCCAAGCCTCTATCTCAGACACAAACCCACTTAACCACTGGGATTAGGCTTCTAGCCCCAACTAGGTCTCCAACGACTATTTTATGGACTTTTCTCACAACTTTCCCAAATAACTCCCCAAACTAATGACTAATTCAAATGTCTTTTCTAATGTTACATAACATACTCAAACCCTAATGGCTCTTTTTTTGGACCAATCTCTCCAAAATCTACTAATTCCACATAATTAAGGCCTAATTAGCCCTTTTTCTTAAAGCAACCCTACTCAAATCTTGTCCCTTGACTATGAGACTTTCTACAGTGTCTTGAATTTTTTCCAAACTAAGAATTTTCAAGGTCTTAGACTCCCACGACACCTTTAAGACCCCTAAGCACAAAACCCTCAATTAAATCCGCTAAAACTAGGGCTTCTTAGATATTAGCCTTCCAATCACTTCTAGAACCGGTTCTTTCACTTTTCACCAATAAATCAACATGTTTCATTAATTCCAACTCATTAACATGCCCCTTGTTAAGGTAGAACTCCTACTGCAATACCTTAGGCACCATTCCCATGCACCTTGCCTTGCCATATCATGGTGTACACCTTAGAATCCTTCCTTCCTACACATTACCCAATTGGTTTTGCATAATACATTTTATATTTGATCCATTTCACAAGTTATAGTCACAATCTTCTATGAAATGGATTAGTCATTCATGGAAACTCCCAAAAATTAGTGAAAAATCTAAACTTTCTTTAGATGGTCAGTTGTATTATACAAGAAATTGGTTATTAATGCTTATCAAGACGTACAAAAGGTTTAAATGCATGTAAGTACGAGTCCCTAATTCATCCAATTTAACATATCACCAATAGCAATAATAAATTCATCAAGAAAATACAAGAAAATGCAAGAAATCTAAAGTTTTATTGTTTTCCTTGTAGCAGTCCGTACAATCTCTTCATCTCAACACCCTTTCCATACAAATGACTTCTCCAAATTTGTAAACCCATCTCCCAATTGTTCCAACCGATTTGGATTGGTTTGATTACATTATTGTTGTTAAAACACCTAAAAACCACTTACCCACCCAAACTGAAACTAACCGTTGGATTTCAAAAATTTGAATTTCCAACTTCTAATTTATTGACTTCTACTAACTAAAACCCTCCAAAACTATTACATATTTATTATTCAACCTTTTTTGACATAATAAAAACCTTAAATACCTTTCTAGACTCCTAGAACACTATTGGTCCACTTACAATTCATTTTGGTCCTATGGTCCTTATCAAGACCCTCAGGACTTTTGATCCTTCTATTACATTTATCCATTTCAAATGCCATTATAGGTTCCAAAATGGCATAGTTGATGCTTTGAGATGTTTGATAGGTCTTCATGACCCCTGCATCCTCCCGACCCTTCAAGTGACCCTTAAGGAGCTTGAGTGCCCCTACACCATACTCCCAAAGAATGAAAAGACTCTTGCCCCAAGAGGTATCCAACTTGTTGCCATCACATTGCTCCTTATTCTTGGATGTCTGCACTCTCTGATTATAGATCATGAAATCTCCTAAAGTCACCTTCTTCCTTTTCTTCCAACCTGCACTCATGTCACACATGTTAGAATCAAAACAGTGATTTGTTTTTCCTCCTTGCCATTTGATCTCAGTCTGTCCTTGTGCTCTATTCTTGCCTTCATTCCACTATTTTCTTTGTAGGGAAACACCGCCTCTATTATCCTCAACAATAGGGCATTCAATACCCCCAATCTTGATACTTTCCAAGTTCCAAATGTTCTAATTTTTAGGACTGTATACCTCATATCTCTGCTGCAACTTGTTATCTATCACCCAACCAATATCTTCCCCTGTCTTACCCTGCATATCCACCTACAAGTTCTTCTAAAAAAAGATTACAAAATTTTCATTTAACTGATCCAAAGGCAAAGGCCTCAACTTATACCTAGTGCCTCCATTGTGTACCAAATATGTATTATTGTATCCATCATGCATTGTCCTCCTAGCATACTACCATGGTCTCCCTAAAATGATATTGCCACAAGTCATTGGAATGACATCACAAAGCACCCTATCCTGATATGCTCCAATTGAAAAATCCACATAAGCCCTCTTACTAATCTCTACATGCTGCAATTGGGTTACCCAAGTGGCCTTGTAGGGAGTAGGATGATCATATGTTTCAATTCCTAACTTGGCTACCATATCAGATGAAACCAAATTTCTATGTGATCCTGAATCTATGAGCAGCCTACATAATTTACCATGGCTGAAACAATTTGTCTTGAAAATGGTTACCTTTGGCTCTTGATGAAGTCTTTCCCCTTGCTTTACCATAAGGAACTCACCATCAATTTTAGGGTCTACCATAAATGTCCTTGGCTCCTCCTTTTTGTCTTCTTCTTCTTGTACCAAATTGGCCCTCCTATCTCTGCCCTTATCTGATTGTTCCCATTTAGGACACTTGAAAGAGGGATGCCCTGACTCATTGCATTTGTAAGACCTACCTGTGAATGTGCCTCTACCTTGTCTAAATCTGCTTCCTCCTCCTTGAGTGTATCCTCCTCTTTGATCTGAAAACACCTCTTTGCCTTTTTCATTGCTGCTTTTATCATTGCTGCCTTGCCCTTGTTCTCTATTACCTCTACCTCTACTTGAACTACCCCCTCTTCCACCATTTCTTGACCTCTCTTGCTTCCTTTTCACCTTTTCTTCTGCTCTAATGGCCAACTGAAAACATTCTCCTAATGGCCTTGGTACCTGCAAACCAATTTCATCTTGTAAGTTATACCTCAAACCATTGATATACCTGGCTACTTTTTCATCTTCTTCCTCATATCCTCCTCTGATACTAAGCTTGTGAAATTGCTCCGTATAGGACATCACATCCATGTCCTTTTGCTTTAAATTCTTCCTCATCCTCTTCACATGAATTGTATAATTAGATGGTAAGAATTTCTCCTTGACCAAACTCCTCATCCTTACCCATGTAGAAATTTTTTCCAATCCCATAGCCATCCTATCATTCTGAAAACTAGTCCACCATGTCAATGTTGTACCTCTCAACTTGGTTTTGGAAAACTTAACCTTCTTCTCTTCTTCCATCTCTTCAAACTCAAAATAGTTGTCTAAGGCATCAAGCCATCCTAACACCTCTTCACTATCCATCTTTCCTTGGTAGATAGGCAAATCTATGTGACTTTTTCCTCCATGACCTTGTACATCTTTCAACAACCTTACTAACCTCTTTTCCTCAGGGTCTTCTATCTCATCAGTTGGTTGTTCTTGAGTTACCCTTACATTCTCTTCTTCATCATTGTCTTCTTGGTTTTCTTGTTCTTCTCTCCTCCTATTTCTCTCAAGGTTGTTTATCCTAGATTGCATAGCTTCTCTATCCCTTCTCCATTTCCTCTCTTCCCTTGCTTTGGCCTGCTCTCTTGCTGCTTCTTGTTCCCTTCTTTCCCTTCTTTCTCTTTCCAAGGTTTCCCTCAACTCCTCCAACTCTCTTGCTAATTAACTTTTAGGTGCCATTGTTGAACCTTAAATCCCTAAAAGACCTACTCTCTGCTCTGATACAACTTTGATGTAGAGGGTATGGGGATTTTGGTAAAACACGAAGTTTTCAAGGTCTATAATGATGTACTCTTAAACCCTCTTCTAGGCACCCTTATGGAGATAAGGCTTTAATGGTTCACTTATGACTTATATCCTTCCTTATGGACCCAAACCCTTGGAACGATATTAAGGAACTCAATAAAACTTGTCTTGAATGGTTACAAGCCCCAAGCCTCTGTCTCAGACACAAACCCACTTAACCACCGGGATTAGGCTTTTAGCCCCAACTAGGTCTCTGGCGACTGTTTTATGGAATTTTCTCACAACTTTCCCAAATGACTCCCAAAACTAATGACTGATTCAAATGTCTTTTCTAATGTTACATAACATACTCAAACCCTGATGGCTCTTGTTTTGGACCAATCTCTCCAAAATTTGCTAATTCCACATAATTAAGGCCTAATTAGCCCTTTTTCTCAAAGCAACCCTACTCAAATCTTGTCCCCTGACTATGAGACTTTCTACAGTGTCTTGAATTGTTTCCAAACTGAGAATTTTCAAGGTCTTAGACTCCCATGACACCTTTAAGACCCCTAAGCACAAAACCCTCAATTAAATCCCCTAAAACTAGGGCTTCTTAGATATTAGCCTTCCAATCACTTCTAGAACCGGTTCTTTCACTTTTCACCAATAACTCAACATGTTTCATTAATTCCAACTCATAAACATGCCCCTTGTTAAGGTAGAACTCCTACTGCAATACCTTAGGCACCATTCCCATGCACCTTGCCTTGCCATATCATGGTGTATACCTTAGAATCCTTCCTTCCTGCACATTACCCTGTTAGTTCTGCATAATACATGTTAGATGTGATCCATTTCACAGGTTACAATCACAATCTTCCATGAAATGGATCAGTCATTCATGGAAACTCCTAGAAATCAGTGAAAAATCTAAACTTTCTTTAGACAAGTCAGTTGTATTATACAAGAAACTGGTTATTAATTCTTATCAGGATGCACAAAAGGTTTAAATGCATGTAAGTACGAGTCCCTAATTCATCCAATTTAACATATCACCAATAGCAATAAGAAATTCACCAAGAAAACACAAGAAAATGCAAGAAATCTGAAGTTTTATTGTTTTTCCTATAGCAGTCTGTACAATCTCTGCAATCTCAACACCCTTTCCGTACAAATGACTTCTCCAACTTTGTAAACCCATCTCCCAATTATTCCAACCGATTTGGATTGGTTTGATTACATTATTGTTGTTAAAACACCTAAAAACCACTTACCCTGCCCAAACTGAAACTAACCGTTGGATTTCAAAAATTTGAATTTCCAACTTCTAATTTATTGACTTCTACTAACTAAAACCCTCCAAAACTATTACATCTTTATTGTTCAACCTTTTTTGACATAATTAAAACCTTAAATACCTTTCTAGACTCCTAGGACACTATTGGTCCACTTACAATTCATTTTGGTCCTATGGTCCTTATCAGGACCCTCAAGACTTTTGATCCTTCTATTACATTTATCCATTTCAAATTCCATTATAGGTTCCAAAATGGCATAGTTGATGCTTTGAGATGTTTGATAGGTCTTCATGACCCCTGCATCCTCCTGACCCTTCAAGTGACCCTTAAGGAGCTTAGGTGCCCCTGCACCATTTATTGATACTTTTAACAGAGTATAAATTGTGGATTAATCTCCACCATTGTTTTTCCCCTAATAGGGTTTCCACGTAAAAATATTGGTGTTATGGTGTTTTGATCATCTTGTTCATGTTCTTGCATCTTTATTTTTGTTTATGTGTTGAAAATGGTTTAAGATCTGAATTGAAAGTCTAATTTGCTAAACACTGATTCACCCCCGCTCTCTCAGTGTTCCTTGAGTCCAATAGTACTAATGCTTGTAAAAGCCAAAGAGGATGATGTATCCAAGGCATTTAAGGGTTGTGATCCAAAACATAAAACTGAGTTAGCCAAAGTTGTATCTACCTATGATGAACTTTTTCAAGAACCAAAGGGATTGACACCGAAGAGAGAGATCCAACATGAAATCCATTTGCAATAGGATGCACCTCTTCCAAACATTGGCATGTACCATTTATCCGTTATGCAGAATGAAGATATTAAGAAGTAGGTTTAGGATTTGGTCAAGAAAAGGGTAATTTGTCCAAGTACCTCTCCTTGTGGCTCACCCATTGTGTTGGTGCCAAAGAAGGATGGGTCATGGAGAATGTGCATCGACTATCAAGCTTTGAAAAAGATAACGGTAAAGAACATGTATCCTCTTCCCCGCATTGATGACTTACTCGATCAATTGAAACATGTTGTTTATTTCACTAAGTTAGACTTGCGTAGTGGCTATCATCAAATAAGGACTACAGAAAATGACATTTGGAAGACATCATTTAAAACCAAACAAGGGTTGTACAAGTGGTTAGTCATGCCCTTTGGGCTTTGCAATGCACCAACTACTTTCATGCATATCATGAATGATGTTTTTTGTCCTTTTATTGATGAGTTTGTAATATTCTATCTAGATGACATACTTGTATTCAGTCAAACTTGGGAAGAGCATGTAATTCATGTAAATAAAGTTTTTGATGTTTTGAGATTTTTTTTTTTTTGTAAATATGTCTAAATGCGAATTTTCTAAGACATCCTTAGTGTACTTAGGCTATGTTGTAGGTGGTGGTCAACTAAAAGTAGACCCTATGAAGGCCAAAGTTATTATAAAATGGCCTAGGCCAAGTACAGTTACATAAGTTAGAAGTTTCTTAGGTGTAGTTCAGTATTGGAGAAAGTTCGTTGCCAACTTCTCTTACATCACATCACCATTTCACACATTAACTAGTACAAGGACAAATTTCCAATGGGGAGGACCTCAACAAAAGGCTTTCAAAACTTTGAAGGAAAAGTTAAGCACAACACCAGTTCTGGCTTTACCAGATTTACAAAAACCATTTGAGATCAAAATAGATGCAAGCGGGCTTTCCATGGGAGCAGTACTTATACAAGGAGGTAAAGCAATCTGCTATCACTCTGAAACCTTTATAGTTGCAGTAAGTAACTATCCTACTTATGATAGGAACTTTATGCATTAGTTTAGAGTGTTAAGAAATGGAAACACTACTTAATGGGGAAAGCAACTGTAATCCACACTGATCACCAACCACTTTAGTATTTGCATTGACAATCCAAACTGCAACAAAGCAGGCACTTTAGGTGGATGGGTTTTCTTCAATAGTTTCACTTGGTAATTAAGTATAAAAAAGGTACCCATAACAAAGTAGCATATATGTTGTCTAGGCCTCCTATTATGAATGTTTTGATTATCCTTAAATGTAGTTCCATGGTACATGGAAATTTTCATGAAGAGTATGCTAATGATGAAGACTTTAAGGGAATCTATTCAAATCTAATTGTAGGAAAACATGTAGAAGAGAAAGATTACTATGTGTAGGATAACTTGTTGTATCATTTAGGAAAGTTATGTATTCCAAAAGGTGAATAGGAATAGGTAATCAGAGAAGCACACATGTCATTGATTGCAAGACACTTTGGGGTAAGCAAAAAAATGACTCAATTGTAGAAATATTGTTATTGGCCTCGTATGCAAGAAACTGTATCTAAATACATTAGAGGTTGTGTAATGTGTGCAACAAGTAAACCTAGCAATAGGAAATTAGGGTTGTACACACCTCTACCTATACCATCCCATCCATGGTAAAGTTTTTCAATGGATTTTGTCGAGGGGCTACCAATGTCTAGGAAGGGACATGATTATCTGTTTGTAGTAGTTGATTGGTTCAACAAAATGTGTATTCTTATGCCTTGTAAGAAACATGTCATAGTTGAGATGACAACACATATGTACTTTCAATTTGTATGGGTTCATTTTGGGCTCCCTACTTCTATTGTATTAGATCAAGATTATCGATTCTTGGGGGAATTTTGGTCAGCATTGTGGGAACTCATGGACACAAGACTAAAGAAAAGTACAACATTCCATCTGCAGATTGATGGATAGACAGAGGTAGTAAACATGATAGTTGTGCATATTCTTAGAGGTTACTACAATAAACATCCTAAGTTGTGGGATGAAAATATACAGTATGTGCAACATGCTTACAACCATGCAACATTCTCTTCTACAAAAAGATCTCCTTTTGAGACTTGTTTTAGTTATTTTCCTAAAATACCGATGGACTTTGCTTTCGAGAAGGACAATATTGAAGATGGATACCATGATGCAGAAAAGGCTTTGAAGTTCATCCAAAAAGTCCAAGAAATTCATTAGGCAGTGGAAGCATAGTTGGAGAAGAGCCAAGCCAAATACAAGGTTCATCATGATAAGCATTTCATCGATCATCATTTCCAGGTTGGAGACAGAGTTTGGTTACATATCAGCAAGGAAAGAATGCAAGGAAAAGGAAAAGCTCAAGCCAATTTGATATGGTCCTTTTGAGATCTTGGAAAAGATTGGAACCAACACCTTCCGCCTTAATATTCCTCTATAAATGCACATTTATTCAGTTGTCAATGTTGAGAATCTAAAGTTGAATGAGCCTCCAATGATATTAGATGAAGACACAAATGTTTAGGTTCCATTAGTTGATGATCTTTCGCCTGAGTATATGTTAGAGTTTCTAGAGGATGTCATCTTAGATAGGAATTTCAAGACTTCACGAAGAGGGGTAGTTGAATACATCATAGTGGGATTGAAGGGGATGAATACAAGCAAGAAAAAATGGATAGAGATTGGTAAAGTGAGGGAACTTTACTCTCACTTACTTTCTAAGTAATCAAGCTTTCAGAGATCCAAAAGGTCTCCAGTGGGGAGGACTGATCCAGGTGGATTTTCACCAAAAATTGAAGTGATTCAATTAATCCAAAAAATGGTGCTATGTTGAAGTACTTGTTGATGTGTTTTTTATGCACTTCTCAACACAGGCAGTACATAAGTGCACTACCTCTCTTAAAAGACAATCTTCCACAATCAGATTGCAGAACACTATCCCAAGGTCTCTAATGTTAGGTCTTGACAGTGCTTGGAATATCTCAGTTGTGTGATGTGATTTGCTAGAATCACAAGGCAGACTTACGGATGGATCATGAAGCAAGGGAAGCTGGATCTACAAATAGGGTTCTTAAGATGGACAAGTCACTGTGTGTTTGCTGTAGGTTTAAACAGATATCTTGAACTCCATTTTGTCATTGGATTTAGCTTTACAATGTGCAATGAACCTTAGCATAGGTCACTCATTAAATAAAATAAAATAAAAAGGCAGGGAAGAAAGGAGGTTCCTAGATCTGCAACTAATTGTGAATAGTGATGATGGAGTTCCTATAATGAACAGCTTCCTGAAACAATATTCCACTTAACCAGAAATCTCAAAGTATCATGGAACTTGTGCTATCTTCTAAGGTCTGCAAATGTTTTGTCTTTCATTCACCATGTGTATGTATGAACAAAGATAAAAGTTTTGGAGAAGCTTTGAATTCAAGCCTAGACTAACTTTACACAGCTATCTACCATCAGCAAACATCAAAAAGTATGGACTAAGAAGTCATCAACACAGCAGGAATTTTCATGATCACAGGACAACATTCCTAAAATCTACCAAAGTAAGAAATTTTTTAACTAGAATAGCAATAAAACCTAAGTTAAACATCTAACAATGGAGATTGAATCAAGCAACATGTGAGAAACTCAGAAAATACACCATCAATGTCTTTTCCTTATAAATTTCTGTAGCATGTCTTTACAACAACTCAACTCCCTTTGCAAATGAGAGGAGAGCCCTATTTATAGTGACCAAAAAGTCAAATGAATGGACAAGATTAATTCTCATTGTGTGGCCAAGATTCATTACAAAATAGGGTTTCACCTACCCCCAATATATCACAATTTAAAATTACATTTTGTCCCTTCTCTATTTTGTCCTCTACTGACGACACTGTAGCATTTTGTCTTTTAGCTGATTGTTGTTTTACTGTAGCTACTCTTTAGGGAGCTCTTTATCATCAATAGGGTTGTCCTCCTGCTTCTTGGATGCTACATACTCTATGAACTTGAGGATGACTACCTGGAGCTTGTCCACTTCAATAATCTCATACCTTAGCACTTGGTAACTCCTTCGCATTATCCTCCAGCCCTTTCCAATCCTCATCGTATTTTATACCTTGATCTCTAAATAGCTCAGATTGGTCGAATGCACAGGCAGCAAAACTCATAAATTCCATTGTTATTTCGTTAGACATCCCATCATCCATTTTCTTCTGGAAGTAAGGCCTCACCTTTTCTGGATCCATTTGCACTGTAGGCATATCGTATTCCGTCATTAGCTTGAGATAACAAGGGCATTCTGCCCTGATTCCCTTAAGCCAATGCTGATTTATTGACCTTTTACACCCTGTTAGATTATCATCCCATGCTGCCTGACATTCTTTAATGGTGGGAATTTCCATTTCTTGAAAAGTAGGGATATGGAAGGTTTCTGTGATTCCTTCAGCTGACATGTCGGCGAGAACGTTACCATCCCTGTCGACAATTGTTCTTGTATCTGATTGATACGCCTACTGATAGGCCATGACGAGCTTTGGGGCTACAAGAGATGGAGGGAAACTAGCTGCCTTTGCTATTCCACTTTGCCTTATCAGCCTTGCATTCTTGGTCGTTGGATTAATCTTGACCCTTTGTGTGAATTCGTCAATATTGACATGGCCGATGTTAGTATCAGTGATCTCCTTCCAGTCTGTGGTAACCTTTGAGTGGAGTGGCTCACCTTGGAATTGGTATTTCATTTGGTCCTTGTCCTCTTTCCCTCGAGGAGCCTTGCCTGACTTCTTTCCCTTGTCCTTTCGATGGCTGCTCTCAAAGGTCCCACACCTAATTCCATATATTCTACAAGCAAGAACGTAGTGAGTGCAATTGATCACGAAAACATCCATGTTAGTTGAAATCCCAAAGATAAAATCCATTTCAAATAATCCATCAAGCATAACATGATACTTTATTTCTCGATGCCATCCGTCTTTTGATTAAGGGCATTTGGATAATTCAGGCCTAGAAGGCTGGACTTCCCTGGTAGGAATGTCGTTTTGGAAAGGCAAATAGGGTGGAGGGCTCCCGTTGATTCTCCATGATCAAATTTGATAATTAAAAAGGTTCTCGATAAAGAAGACCAAGATTAAGCATGTGGGTTGAGATCATATTTTGAATTGGGCTCATTTGGATTAATTTAGGGACATCTGGAGGTCCAGCAAATCAAAGGGTAGCTAGGTGCATTCATCATTTGGGACGGCAATCACCGGATGGAAGTCCAGAGCCTCAGAGGGGTGAGCGAGATTTCCCCTCAAAATGGCAGATGAGGAAGGGACTCCCGGATGGCAAAGCCCAAAGTTCAGATGGATGCTGAGCATGGATGACCTGGTTCTACCGTATACATATTTCATTTGTAGTTTGCTAATTTTCCCCATTGAATCAATCGAGTTATGCATTTTTCATGTCTGGGTCCATATCGACATAGATCCATGACTGTCTTCCCGACACCCATGTTGTTTTATTCTAACATTTGCATGCTACTGGTTTTATCAGCATAACTCCTTTAATGTCTTGACGATCACAAGTCTTATGCATTCACCTATCGACAGAGGTTTCATTGTTGGGGCTGTGTCTTATCAAACCCAGTTCATCTCCCCGACTTGTGCATATGGGTCCTCAGCGAGAGTTGGGTTATCGGCAATTGTCATGGTGATTTCGTTTTGTCACGCCGACCGGCATGTAAGGGATGCATATTGGGGGGAGTCATTGCTATCATTATAAGGTCTTGGCGAGAGACCTTCAGTCTTGTCGACCTTATGCATGGATTCCCTTTGAATATACTTATAGTGAGACTACTATGCATTCTATCAGCATAAGGTTTGTTGTGTCCCGCCGAATGACATTCAGGTTTCGTTTCGGCCAAGCATGAGTTTGTGGCAGGAGGTCATAACGAAAAGGCTAGGTCTTGCCGACAGGTAACAATGGCTTTCGGTGCGAGATCTGATTTCTCTTAGCGAAAAAAGGGCTAGCTTGAGGTAGCTTTTGGTGAAAGAAGAGCACTCTACATGAGGTTTCCCCGACATCATTTTGTCTTGCCGATATCACGATGAGGTCTCTGTCGGTAAGAAAGCCAAATTGTCTTGGTGAAAGTGAATAAAATAAAACAAAACTACTCGGTGCAGCTTATTTGTTTTGGTGTATAGTCTTGGCGAGGTGCTCGGGGTCTCACCTAATGGAATGATGAAGTCGCCATGTCGGCATGATAATGGGGTTGTTACAGCCACATGTGAATAAGTGGGTGCCCTTAGTGAAACATTGCATGGTCGACATAGGGTCTCCCCGACATCTGAAAGCTATAGCGAAGTGGGTAAAGTGGATTATGCATCTCAGTGAGAGTCTTCTTTTATCTTGGCGACCAAAAGTTTCAGTCGTTGTGAAAATCTACCTTGGAGAGAGGTCTTGCCGACACTCAAATGTCCCGCTGACTGTCAAGGTGTGGACCGGGCCCGAAACCGGCGTTGGCTATCAGAATTTCTCAACTTGTGTTCGCGGCAATGGGAAAGCCGAAGCCTAACGGATGGAAGGCTGGGGAGGATTTCTTTTTGAAATGGTGATTGTGGGATAGAGCTTCGGAGGGTGGAGCTCGATATGGTCAAGGTCATTCAAGGTTCAAATTTTTTTTTCAAATGGTAAAAGGAAGCTCAGGACCCAAGCGGCGGAAGGATGTCATGCATTTGCAAAAAGAAAATGATATCGTCGTGATGTCCTTGCGAAGGCATAATGTCTTGCCGAAGATGATGGGTCTTAGGGAAGTGTAGAGGGAGCCCTCAGCGTAGGATTCTAAGTTGGGGAGAGGTCTCACCGATCGGGCGAAGTTATGCCGAGAGAGGGAGCCTTCGGCGAGAGATGAATGTCTCCTCGACAGAGAACGAGGGGGGGGAATCCTGGGAGTGGAATCCCAGATACTCAGGCCTGAGAGACCCAAAAGCTGTTTTGTCATCTATTTTGCTAAGTCACCACCGACAAGGGGATCATCTGGGCCTGAGGGTCACGAATACCCCTGTGAAGAACAGCCACGTGGAGATAAAGCTCCGAATTGGTCAAGAGGATGCTGCGCTGGTTTACTCAACTTTCGAGGACATGGGTTTTGTTTGTTGTGCCATATTTTATCATTCACATGTTGTTTCAATGGTTATTGCTCATTTTAACCCCTAGAAATCATGAAAACAATGTTCAGGAGGGCGAACGGAGGACCTACCTCGAACACTCAATGTGGGGAGGTGTGGGATCCACTTACGATCGATGAGATGATGGCGAGAGTGATGAATGTGAAGGTCTCAAAGATGGTGGGATCCTCCAGCAAGTTCTTTGATCACTCTCTACGGCTTTGTCGAGTGAAAATGACAGGAATGAACCTTCTATTAATACCCCAATCACCATTAATGGCCTCACTAAATGTAGGTACGATGAGGCAAGGAAGTTGGTGAATTTGAATTCACCGACAGCGGTAGGAGACCCGAGGTCCGGTGACCGGGAGGATGCAGGACGGCGACCGTTTGATAAGTTCCTCTAGGAGATTCACCGGTTGCAAATGGGAGGTCGGTGCTCGGAAGGCAGAACTCTGCCAGAGGTTCACCGTGAGAAATGGTGAAACACTCACGAAACCTTAGGAGCAGAACTCCAGAGTCTCAGGCCCGGAAGGTCAAACAGTTGTCAAGATTTCACTAGTTTTAGCAGACAGCAAACGAGGGTCCAGACCTCGAGGTCCAAGAGGACGTGAGCCGAGCGCCGTTTGGAACAACAGGTGCAATAGGGAAACCCGAACGGCTGGGCCCGACAGGGCCTGGAGCCGTTGGCAAGGGCAAACTGCCAGAGAGACTCTGCGAGGCACCAGAACATGACAAAATTAAAAGGGGAAGGAGTGGTCAACTCATACCAGTGAGACTTTGAAGCAACATTGACCATCCGGGACACCCAAAATGGGGCACGCAAAATGAGGCGGCAACAAAAATGACTCGGCAAGGCGAAAGAAAAGAGGGTCCCTATTCCGAATGGGGCGTGTGTTCCAAAAGCACAACAGTTCTTAGTTGAAAAAACCTAATGCAACTTGAATGGCATCAAAAGGAGTTCAAATGCTCGAGATATGTGTGGTCAAATTTTGGGTCAAATTGGGTACAAAGGCTAGCCAAAAAGAAAAAAATATTCATCATCTCCAAATTGGTCAAATTCAATGTCATGACAAAGGGCTCATTGCCATGAGGCCACCATTGTTTGTTTCATAAAAAATGGAGTCCATACAACAAAGATATTGTCAGTCAAAGTTGAGGGTTGACCATGATGATGTGGTAGGAATGATGACATGGAAAGAATGCTGACATGGCAGGTTTGGGTGAAATGGTAATGACATGGACCAATCTTGTCTCAACACATTGAATCCAATGTGATAAGTGATAGAAAATCACATGCTGACATGTTTCATCAACAAGTGAATGAAATTATGCCACGTGGCAGTCAACGTGGACTCCTTAGCATGTTCGTGCAAAATATGGTTTGGAAGATTCAAACCCCAAACCTCTTCATTTCCTCTCCATGTCTTAGGAAATCCTAATACAAAATCCATCCTGATATCCTCCCAAGTTATTTTTGGTATTGTTAGAGGTTGATGCAATCCAGTGTTCTAACTACCCCCTTTTGCAACATGATAGGTTCTACATTCTTGAACAAATTTCCTTACATCTTTATAAATTTGAGGCCAAAAGTAATGTTCACTTATCAAGGCCATTGTCTTGTCTATACCAAAGTGTCTTTCCAATCCACCACTATGTTTCTTCTTGTTCAAAGTATCCAACATTTAACTCCTAAGAATGCACAATTGGTTTCCCTTGAATAACACACAATCTTGAATGAGATAGTCTAGTCACTTGCTTCTATCCATCACTACAAGTTCTCTACTTTCTTTCGAAGCTTCCACAAAATCTAGATCATCCTCATATAGGTTTTTCAACTCTTGAAATCCTATTACAACTACCCTCATCTTTGTAAACATGTTTATCATTTTTCTCAATGCATCCACAACCTTGTTTGAATTTCCACACTAGTGTTACAATATAAATTTATAGCTCTACATGAACTCTACTCACCTCATATGTATTTGATTTAAATTACCTTGTGTTGTGCACTTTTTGCACACACACCCCACTGAAAGCATAGACCCTCTTTTCTTGCTTTGTTTTCTCCTTTGTTTTCATAGGGTCTTGACTTCATACCCTTAAGGGATAATTCTCTCACTCTTTCTTTTGTTTCGCCCATATACTTAATGGTAAATCTACATTTGATATGTCATTTTGCTACTTCATGATGATTGCTTAGCTCTTTGAGGTTAACCCTTGCATAAAATTTTGAATTAGAGGAAAAATTGGCTAAGTTTTGGGTAGGTTCGGTAATTCTAAGGCACCTCGGATTACCCAAACCTTAGTCCGGCTGGGTAACCAAGCTACCTTGGATTACCCAAGTCTAAGCTCCTATCAATTTTCTGAATTTCTGAAGGCATATGACTGGACATTTATTGCTTACATGAATGAGTTTTAAAGGACCAATTTGGAAATAAAATGAGGTTTGGGAGGTCATTTGGTCATTTTTCATTCATATGTGCTTGAAGTTGAGAAAGGTCTCCATTATCTTGCAAATGGTTTGAGCTCCTGCGTTGGGTTTTTCTTCCCCAAGTGATCATTCTAGGGTTTGAGGGTCTCCATTTCAGGTTCTCCAGTGCATTCCCCTTTATTGAGCACCATTCCAAGGCATGATTTTTCATCCTCATTTGATGGCTTTGGTTTCATTTGCACTTTATTGTTAATCCTTTCATGATGTGAGTCAACTATCAAGTTTGGGGATCTCAAATGTATGTTTCTTGTTTCACCATTGTGGGTTTCGTTCTTTAGGGTTCATTCTAAAAGTTTAAATGAGGGCTTTGATTTGAATAGATAGACTTAATGAATATCCTTCACACCTCCCCCCCTCTACATTTCGTGAGTGAAATTAAGGTATGAAAGGGTTTTACCTAGTTTTACAAAGCTGACTCAAACCCTAGTTACATGAATCTAATGCCAAAAGTTGCAAATTCAATGAATAAAGGCAAGAGGTTAGGAGCCCTTGTGTGGGTCATTTGAATTTCATCTTAGATTAATAATGATTTTATCTTTCGAAGATAGATTTGTTTCATTTATCATTTTGGCACAAAGTAGTCTCATCACCTAGAAGATTTTTGATCTTGAGCTAATCTTAGAAATTCTGAGGTAGCTCAGATTTTTTGAGCTCTAATCTACTCAAAGAATCAGAACCCCCTCAAATTATTTGAATCCAATGTGCATTTTGAAATCCCGAACTCAAATGGTGAACACTTAGTGAATATCAATCTCATCCCCATTCGGTGATTCTGAGCTAGCTTGGATTACCTGAATGTTAGTTCACCCGAGTAATCTGAGACCTCTTGAATTGGCTAAGCTTTTTGAATTTCATACCCCAATGCATGAAATGAGTTAAACTTTGAATGCAAGTGATTTGATATGTGTTTTCAATATGATTTGCGCTTGAATGTGTTTAGTTATGGCAATGAACTTCATCCAATGAGGATTGCAAAGAATTATAAGGAAAAAATGTGATCAGAGTTTTGATTCCTAGAGAATCCGAGCTTGCTCAGATTACCTGATCTCTAATCCGGCCAAGGAATCCAAGCTTGCTTTGATTACCTAAACTCTTTCATTATGTCTTAGAACTTCAATGCTAATCAAAAATAGGCTTACATAATGAGGTTCTATGATCATTACATGGGATATTGATTGATTCGAGTGAATTTTATATGCATGCATAATGTGGTAATAAGATATTTTAGAATGAATTTCTTGCATTATATTGCCATTGGAATATGAATTATTATCATTTTGATTTAATGGCATGGTTATTACACATATTGGTGCTTCATGGAATAGATTTAATATATTATATTATTGTTTTCTGTTTGGGCGATCTTGGTCCTTTCTAATAGATGCATGCAGAGATGAGTCCCGACAAGACCACCAAGTCAAAAGCTACTTTAGTGCAAGAGGAGGTCAAGTGAAGATTGGAAAGGATGAAGTATGAATTCAAGGGCATATGGCCAAAGTCCAAGACTGCTTCTGCTTGGTCAAAGATTGCAGACACAAATATGGGACATATAGATTATGATGACTTTCAATAGAGAATGTTTGGAAATGCACCAACTCAATTGGCACAGATCATTACTCACACTAGATTAGCTCAAGCAGCAAGACTCCCACCAACACAACTTTGTCTGGAGCTAGTTTTAGAATGTGCAAAGAACTATGACTCCAAAAAAATAATTATAATTGGGCCACAACAAAGAGTTATGGAAAATTTAATTAAGGATTCAATTGCAGAGGTTTTCAATGTTGCCTCACATCACAAGATCATTGAGGAGATTAACATTGGGGAAGCAATTAAGTTTTATGATGAAAACCCCAACAAATTTTTGGAAATCATGAAAAAAATTTGGATATTGAAGCCCAAGCCCCATTACTCCATGCTGCCTAAACAACTGCATAGAAGTAATTTCAAGCTAGAGTATCATGACATCATAACTTTCTTAGGCAGGGTCATGGGAGTAGAAGAAGCTCACATCTTTTAGACTTGGATGTTCCACCCCATCACATAGATAGTGGCTAACAAGCATTATCACTGGGCTAGAATCATAAGCAACAATTTGGATGCCCAGTTGAGAAGTGTACAGGAGACCAACATATTCACCCTAACTTCATATTTTGTTTACATGTTGGCACATAAGACAAAGTACAAGGGTCTCAATTGCAAAGGGACTATTAGGAAGGATAGGATATGGGATATTTACCCACAACTGCAGCATAAAACATCCAACTATAAAAGAGCTAATGATTCCTTTTTCATGTACATTCCTAGATTGTTGCAGGATGCTCTTCATGTCAGGGTTTCTACTAATTCCATGGACTTGATCAAGAAATATGGCCAATGGCTCATCCAGTTTCAAAGGTTCACATACATCCAGATATAAGGATCTCTAGTTGTTCCAATCAGACTACCAAGGTATCCAACCAATAAGCTTCTAATTCTAGAATTGACAAGGAAAATGGTAGGCTTTGAGGAGATCCTACAACATGACTTAAAGAAGAAAGGGCTGGGAGTATAATTCCTATTGAGAATGGTAACTTTAGAGGCATGCCCTTCTATCCAGAGTGCTCAACATTTAGAGAAGGAGATGGCATAATTTGAATTGTATTCTCATACCAACAAGAATAAGTTTGATCCATATGGCAAGGCCATGAAGCAGGCAAGTAGAGCATTTAGGCATAAGGATCATATTGAAGATTATTGGACCAATTACAGAGATGAATTTGATGAAATTAGAAGGAGGTTCTCTAGATTGCCTCTTAAATTGATAAGGATATAGAAGGTGAAAAGGTGCCTGATCAAGTGAAAGATGATGAGGCGAATTTGGTTCAACATCATGACTATGAGCACTATAGAAACAAACTATTTCCTCCAATCAACTAGTTAGAAGAGGAGATTATTGATTTGATTCAAGTTGTTGAGCCAACAAAGAAATACTCTAGGCTGTGGGTAAAGCATAAGGTGTTGGAGCTCCAAGCTGAGGGCACCAAATTCACATACAATTTGATGGAGACTTAGAGTCTCAATATGAGGAAGAAACTGAAGCTGATAAAGGTGATGATACCGCTGAACCTCATGAAGAGGATATTCAAGAGGAAGGAAGAGCTATGTCAATCAAGAGGAGGACCAAGATTCAGACACAAGTGAAGCAAGGAGATAAGTCATCTCCTAAAACCAAGAAGGCTCCTTAGGTTAGCACTACTGTGGAAGAAGATGAAACTTCACAACCAGTGAGAAAGAGGAGAATAATCACAAAAAGACAGAAGGCTACTAAGGCAAGGAAAGGAAATGCTACTACAGATGCTCCTTTTTCAGCAAAGGTTGTTGATGTGGAAAGTTCAGGGGAAAAAACCCAAGTATATGTTAGAAGAAACTCCCCCAAACATAAGGTTTCTCCAATAGAAGGGGTAAAAGTTATAGAGAGAGAAATGCAAGATGAAGAGGCACCTACTGATGATATGGAGAAGAGAGTAGCTATAGGAAATAATTCTCCCATCCCTTCTCCTCATCATAATGTACAAGTCTTGGAGGAAACAATTCATGAGGAAGGTAACATATCTAATAATCTTGAGCAACCAGAGCAAGTTGAAGATGAGGAAATTTCTACTCCTAAAAGTGGAGAATGGAAAAAAATTGTGCAGGAGATGAAACAATCTACTTCTAGGGTAGAAAGTAAGAATATAGAATCTGAAGTAGTCCAAGAGAAACCACCTAAGTCTCCAAAAAAGGTGATAATTGATGAACTAGAGGATCATCCTAATGCAGAGAAAAATAGGGAGGAAGTTGCTGACAGTCCTCACCAAGATAAATAAGAACAGAGGATCAACCAGAGACATAAAAGAATGTTGAAAAAAATATGGTTGATAGTCCAAATAAGGAGGTAACAACTAATCAATCTACTCCTGAATGGTTGGAGAAAAGGCTTAGTAAGAAGCCAATAATTATGCAAGAAGAAGCTCCTAGCTGGGACAAATTATTGGAATAGTGGGGGAAACCTAAATAGAGAAAAAGAGCCAGGACAGTTTCTAAGATTTCAAGAGATGAACTCAACAACAGGGTTATCTAGGTGGCAGTTCCTATAGGAGATAAGTTTAAGGATGAGGTTAGGCCCTCTAATTATAAAGTACAAACTATTAATTTAGGACCAACCACCAAAGAACAAGAAAAAGAATAATTTTAGGAATCTTCTCAGGCTATTATGAGGAGATTAGATAGAGAAACTGAAGAAAAGGTGAAGCTACAGAAGTAGCTAAATGATGTTTACAAGTATGTTCAACATTTTATGAAGCCTCTACAAATTGTTGGGAGTGAAAGTATTATTCCAGAGGGATTGTTACCTAAAGAGTCAGTTTCAAAAATTGAAAGTTTAAAATCCTCTGTTCAGAGCACTTATGGGTGGTTACAAGATGTTAGTAATCAAGGAGATGAAGCAATTGAACAAATGCTTAGAATTCACACCAATGCTTTTTATTTTTTAGAGCATATTTCACAAATTGTTGCAGATTGCAAAAGATTGATGAGTCAACTATCAAGGAGTTGTAGAAAATTCTACAAGTATCTAAAGATGAATTGGCCAAGTTGGATATCTTTTCCCGTGATGAAATTGGAAAGGTGAAGGAATGGATTGAAGTTTGGAATTATAGAAAAGAACTCCTTTCCAAGGTTTTGAAGAAAATAATGAAGATACAAGGGAAGGTGACGGAAATATATGATGGTTGCATTAGTTTTATGGAGATAATGACTAGAAGAAAGAAGTTTGACCAAAAAAACATGAACATTAACAGGTTATAGGGATGGTGGCATTAGATCTACACCCCTTCTGATGGTGCTCCCATTACTAATGATAATCTATGGGATGCAACAATTTACATTTCAAAACTGGATAAGTATCATGAATTACAAATTGAATGGAATAAAGTGATGCCCCAGTATTTGGAAGAATTTAAAAATCATAAAACTAGAATTAAATTCATTCTAGTTCTAGATTGATGTAGAGGGTCAGGGATCTTGAAAGAAACACCAAGTTATCAACCTTTCAATGGTTCACTCACAACCTTTCCACTAGACACCAACTTGAAGATAAAGCCTAAACTTTACATTCATGACTTGTTTGCTTCCCTTGTGGTTCCAAATCACTGAAATTATCTCAAAAGACTTAACCTAACTTGACTCAAAAGGTTCTCAAGCCCTAACCCTCTATTTTGAATAAAACTCACTTTTGCTGCTCAACTAGCCTTCTAGCCCTATTAGGCCTTTGGCGATGGATTCTTGACTTTTTCCTCAAAATTTTCAAATGAACCTCAAATCTAATGGTTGTTTCAGTGTGGATTGTGATGACAAACATCATGTCAACTCCTAGACATCACTTGTTTCAGACAAACTTTCTTCAAGCCCTGCTGTTTCCTCAAAATTAGGCCTAATTAGCCCTATTTTTCAAAGCAACCCCTCTTTAAACTCAACCCATGACCATGAAACTTTCAGAAGTCTCCTAAAATGACTCAAAACCAAGGAATCCAAGTTTTTAGACCTCTATGACACCTCTAACATGCTCCAGCACAAACCCCTCCTCAACTTGCCTCAAAAACTAGGGCTTCTTGAAAACTAACCTTCCATTCACTTCCAGAACTTTCTCATTGACTCTACACCATTAGGAAAACATATTTAGTTGATCCAAACTCAAAAACATGCCCCTCATTAAGGCAGATCTTCTGCTGCTACACCCTAGCCTCCATCTTCAAGCATTTTTCACAATGAAATCTTGGTGTACACCGTTTGATTCTTCTTTCCTGCACTTTATATTGTTATTACAGTATGTTACATGTCATATTTGATCCATTTCATATATTTTTAGTCATTATACTCCATGAAATGGATCATTCCATCATTAAAACTCTCAAAACAGGGCAAAATTTGCACTTTTCCTGTGGACAGTTAGCAAAAACGTGCAAGAATTGATCTATTTCCTTTATCAGAACATGTGAGTGGTGTTAAAACATGTAAATAAAAATAACCAAAGCATCCAAATTCAGATAACTTCAATAAGATTCAATGGTTCATAAAAAAAACACAAAAAATTGCAAGAAAACAAAAAATTTGTTGTATTTTCTGAGAACAGTCCGTACAATTCTTTCTCCAATCACCTAACCTCCGTAAAAATGATGATTTTAGGGTTATAAAACCATTCTCCAACTGATCCAACTGATTTGGATTAATTACATTGCTTAATTTACTCTAAAACTCTCAAAACCCCTTTTCCCGCCTAAACTAAAATTCAAAAATTTGAAATTGCAAACTTACATTTTATTAAAATCTATCACCTAAAAATTATTGGACCTTCAATATCCAAATTTATTTGACCAAAATAAAGCATTAGAACACTAATAAACCCCCTAGAACATGATTTTCCCTTTACATTGCATTTTTAACCTAGATTCCTTATCAGGAGCATTAGAACTTTTAACATTCTTATTACATTTATTCATACCAAATGCCATTATAGGCTCCAATAGGTCATAATTAATGCTTTGACTTATTTGGAAGGTCCTCCTGACCCTTGCACTCTCCTGGTTCTTGAAGTGCTCCTTGAAGGCCCTGGGTGCTCCTGCACCATTCTCCCCAGGAAAGAAAGAACTCTTGCCCCAAGAAGTGTCCCATGTGTTGCCACCAAAAGACCTTTTGCTCTCATGTGTTTTCATCTTCCAATGAGCAGGTATGTAGTCCCCCAAAGTCACTGTCTTTCTCTTCTGCCAATCTACGTTCTTGATAGAACCAAAATATGGATTAGTGTGTCCTCTTTGCTGCTTGACAATAGTAGGTTCTTGTGCCCTGCTCTTGCCCTCATTCCACTGCCTCCTTTGTGAAAGAACTCCACCATTATCACCTCCAATCATAGGGCATTCAATGCCTCCAACCCTGATATTGTCCAAATCCCACAAAGTCTGATTTGAAGGACTGTCCACCACATAACCCTGCTGCAACTTGTCTTTTTTCCGCTTACCAATGCCTTCCCCTGTTTCACCCTGCTTATTCACCTGCAAACTCTTTGGCTCTTGACGAAGTCTTTCTCCTTGCTTGACCATAAGAAACTCACCATCAGTCACAGGGTCTGCCATGAATGGTTTTGGTTCCTCCTTCTTGTCTTCTTCTTCTTGTACCAAGTTAGCTCTCCTTTCTATGCCCCTATCAGCTTGTTCCCATTTAGGACACTTGAAGGAAGGATGCCCTGGTTCATTGCAATTGAAACATCTACCTATGAATGGTCCTCTACCTTGTCCAAATCTGCCTCCTCCTCTTGGAGTGTATCCACCTCTTTGATCAGAAAATATCTCTTTACCCTTGTCATTGCTGCTTTTATCATTACTGCCTTGTCCTTGCTCTCTATTACCTCTGCCCCTGTTTGAACTACCTCCTCTTCCACCATTGTTTGATCTTTCTTGCTTCCTTTTCACCTTTTCTTCTGCTCTAATGGCCAACTAAAAACATTCTCCCAATGTCCTTGACAATTGCAAACCTATCTCATCTTGTAGATTGTACCTCAAGCCATTGATGTACCTGGCTATTTTCTCATCTTCTTCCTCATAACCTCCTCTGATACTAAGCTTGTGAAATTTCTCAGTATAGGACATAACATCCAAGTCCTTTTGCTTTAAATTCTGCCTCATCCTTTTCACATGAATGGTATAATCAGATGGTAGAAACTGCTCCTTGCCCATGTAGAGACCTTTGCCAATCCTCTAGCCATCCTATCATTCTGGAAACTAGTCCACCATGTCAATGTTGTGCCTCTCAACTTGGTTTTAGCAAACTTAACCTTCCTCTCTTCATCCATCTCCTCAAATTCAAAGTAGTTTTCTAAGGCATCAAGCCATCCCATCACCTCCTCACTATCCATCTTCCCTTGATAGATAGGCAGGTCTATGTGACTCTTCTCTCCATGAAACTATACTGCTTTCAACAACCTCACTAACCTCCTTTCCTCAGGGTCCTCTGTATCATCTGCTTGCTGTTCCTGATTTACCCTCACATGCTCTTCATCTTCATCATTGTTTTCTTGGTCTTCTTGGTCTTCTCTCCTCCTACTCCTCTCAAGGTTATTTATCCTTGCCCGCATAGTGTCTCTCTCTCTTCTCCATTGTCTTTCCTCTCTTGCTCTTGCTGCTTCTTGTTCCCTTCTTTCTCTTCTCTCCCTCTCCAAGATCTCCTTCAACTCTTCCAACTCTCTTGCCAATTGGTTTTTTGGTGCCATTGCTATTTCTCCAATCCCTAAAGGACCTTCTCACTGCTTTGATACACTCTGATGCAGAGGGTCAGGGATCTTGAAAGAAACACCAAGTTATCAGACTTTCAATGGTTCACTCACAACCTTTCCACTAGACACCAACTTGAAGATAAAGCCTAAACTTTACATTCATGACTTATTTGCTTCCCTTGTGGTTCCAAATCACTAAAATGATCTCAAAAGACTTAACCTAACTTGACTCAAAAGGTTCTCAAGCCCTAACCCTCTGTTTTGAATAAAACTCACTTTTGCTGCTCAACTAGCCTTCTAGCCCTATTAGGCCTTTGGCGATGGATTCTTGACTTTTTCCTCAAACTTTTCAAATGAACCTCCAATCTAATGGTTGTTTCAGGTGTGGATTTTGATGATAAACATCATGTCAACTCCTAGACATCACTTGTTTCAGACAAACTTTCTTCAAGCCCTGTTGTTTCCTCAAAATTAGGCCTAATTAGCCCTATTTTTCAAAGCAACCCCTCTTTAAACTCAACCCCTGACCATGAAACTTTCAGAAGTCTCCTAAAATGACTCAAAACCAAGGAATCCAAGTTTTTAGACCTCTATGACACCTCTAACATGCAACAGCACAAACCCCTCCTCAACTTGCCTCAAAAACTAGGGCTTCTTGAAAACTAACCTTCCAATCACTTCCAGAACTTTCTCATTGACTCTACACCATTAGGAAAACATATTTAGTTTATCCAAACTCAAAAACATGCCCCTAATTAAGGCAGATCTTCTGCTGCTACACCCTAGCCTCCATCTTCAAGCATTTTTCACAATGAAATCTTGGTGTACACCGTTTGATTCTTCTTTCCTGCACTTTATATTGTTATTCTAGTATGGTAAATGTCATATGTGATCCATTTCATATATTTTTAGTCATTATACTCCATGAAATGGATCATTCCATCATTAAAACTCTCAAAACAGGGCAAAATCTGCACTTTTCCTGTGGACAATCAGCAAAAACGTGCAAGAATTGATCTATTTACTTTATTAGAACATGTGAGTGGTGTTAAAACATGTAAATAAAAATTACCAAAGCATCCAAATGCAGATAACTTCAATAAGATTCAATGGTTCATAAAAAAAAACACAGAAAATTGAAAGAAAACATAAATTTTGTTGTATTTTCTAAGAACAGTCCGTACAATTCTTTCTCCAATCACCTAACCTCTGTACAAATGATTATTTTAGGTTTATAAACCCATTCTCCAACTGATCCAACTGATTTGGATTAATTACATTGCTTAATTTACTCTAAAACTATCAAAACCCCTTTTCCCGCCTAAACTAAAATTCAAAAATTTGAAATTGTAAACTTACATTTTATTAAAATCTATCACCTAAAAACTATTGGACCTTCAATATCCAAATTTATTTGACCAAACTAAAGTATTAGAACACTAATCAAACCCATAGAACATGATTTTCCCTTTACATTGCATTTTTAACCTAGATTCCTTATCAGGAGCATTAGAACTTTTAACATTCTTATTACATTTATTCATACCAAATGCCATTATATGCTCCAATAGGTCATAATTAATGCTTTGACTTGTTTGGAAGGTCCTCCTGACCCTTGCACTCTCCTGGTTCTTGAAGTGCTCCTTGAAGGCCCTGGGTGCTCCTGCACCATAGATCCAAAAGATATGAAGGAAATATTGGAAAAGGTCAAGGAGTTATCCAATAAATTAGAAGCCAACAAAGAGGGAGAAATATCCAGCTTGCAACCACCTAGAATTTTGTGCCAATCATGTGACAATATAGCTGGAGGGTGACCTCAAATTTTGTGCAATCAAGGAAATATTTTGGAAGAGTCTAGGTTGATCTAGATTTTGTTTTAATATTCAATATAATTTTATTTTATTCAAAAATTCTCTAGGCCAACTTGTCTGGTCGGCCTAAGCATGTAAACCTTGATTCTAGGCCAAACTATTGTCATTTTCTATAAATTGGGGCTCCAGCTTCATTTTTAGGGGTTAGAATCAGTTAGACATAGTTGAAAGAGCTAGAATTGAGATAGGAGTTAGCATTTTTTGAGAGAAAGTGTTGATACGTTGAGAATACATGAATTGTTGCAAACTTGGGTGATTCAATATAAGTAAAGACATTGTTCTTTGGTGCTCTTTCTTATGTTGCTTATCTTTGCATGGTTCTTGTTGTTTTAGATCTTTAAGATTGTTTTGAGGTTATTAGTTGCATGTTAGATGTTATATTTAGATGTGATGCAATGGTGTTTATGGTTTAATAGTTGAAGTGTTTGAACAATCCTTGGTCCATACTTTTCGCAGCTTGCTGATTATAAGTTGTTTTGTAAAGTTAGCTCGGGCCTTAATATTGTGTGTTGAGTTCAATTGTGGCTATTTATTCATTTCAATTGAAAAATAAGGTTGATATGGGTGAATGCTTCATGATCTAAAAATATTTAATTCCTTAGAGGATTGCACTGTTTCTGTGAGATTGCAGGTTTATTTTGGGTTTAGTAGGAATTAGTTTTGAAGGATTGGTCCACTTTAAGTGTTTAATCATTTGCATTGTTGGTCTTAGTTTAGTTTTATAATCTCTTTAAACCCTTATCTTTTCCCATTTATTTTGAAATCTTGGTTAGTTTTAGGATTGAAAGCATCAATATATTGCAAGATTTGATGAGTTTAAAGATTCTAGTAATTGTTTTGTAAGGTCCCTTGTGATTACCAACATTTTCACATTTATCACTGAGTTGTGTTTTCATTTTCAAGACCTGACATTAGAGACCTTGGGGTTATCTCTTGAGGCTTGTTGATAGATATTTACCTTTCAAGAGAGATAGGATATTATATTCTGTCTGAGTTGTTGCTGTGTAGAAAACACCATCAACACCTTGATTGTTCAAATATTATAGGGATTGATGGTTAGTATACACCACAAAATCCTTTGGAAACAAAGAATATCTCTACTTCTTCAAGGATTTATTTGACATATAATTGTTGATCATAAATTAAATATTTTCTCCTTGCATCATTCAACTTAGTACTAAAATATGCTACTAGTTTTCCTTCTTGACTCAACACTGCCCCTATTGCATTTCCACTATCATCACAATCAACTTGAAATACTTTATTGAAATTGAGAAAAGATAACACTAGTTGTTCTATTACCTTTTGTTTTCAATAGTTCAAAACTCTTTTGTTCTCTTGATGTCCATTTGAATTCCTTCTAATCTCCCCTCATTGTTTCTATTATTAGTGTACAAATAGAACTAAAAATCCTAATGAATTTTCTATAGAAACTTGCCAATCCATGAAAAGATCTTACCTCCCTAATGATTATTGGTGTTGGAAACTCAACAATCACCCTTAATTTCTCCATATAAATATTCAATCCTTCAACAAAAAATGACAAATCCCAAATAGATCAATTCATTTTTTATGGAGCTATATTTCTTAATGTTTATCAACAACTTTTATTCTCTCAATTTATAAAATACTTGTCTAATATGTCACAAATTTTACTTCTTTATCTTACTAAAAATTATAATATCATCCAAGTAAAAAATTGACAAACTTACCCAAGAATTCTTTCAGAATGTTGTTCATTAGTTGCATGAATGTACTTTGAATTGGTTAGTCTAAAAGGCATGACTAACCACTCATACAAACCTTCATTAGTCTTGAATGAAATCTTCCATTCATATTCTTCTCTAATTTTGATATTATGGTATCCAATTTTGAGATCTATTTTGGTGAAGTAATTTATTGTTGTGACTTAATAATATTGGTTGTCCTTGATGTCAAAAGTGTGCTAAATATTGTATATG